>JANFOE010002427.1:2500-115661 GCA_025667525.1 Glebionis coronaria | reverse complement strand
TGAGCTTTATGGCTCGTTAGATTGGAACTGGGAACATAATGAATGCAAAGATAAACCCAAAATATCATTAGCTTTATTCCAAATGACATAAGATGATACCACTTTCACATAACCTAGCAATCTCAAATTCTGTTTGAATAATCAAATTATCTTATTAAAACTATAATTTCTAACTAAACCGACTGCCTAATCCACTTCAATATTCAAAATATATTGATCTGCAGGGCTTATTTTTTTCTGCTTATGGCACTTTTGAAGGGATCTTTAAACATAATCCACATTTGTTTCTTGGTTTTTTATAGGGTCTGGTTGGATGTTCTATTTTGTAATTGTTTTTGTCATTTATTTGAACAATGTGTGCCCCTGATGTGTTAATTTGAAAGCACTTGCCAATAAAGAAGTATTATGAGGTCTAATTGCTACTCACAGACTACCAAACACACTATACTAAAAAACTATGTATTAAATGATCCTCAATCCCGTATTCATAATCATTGTTGCCATCACAATCCCCTACACCCTCTAGCTGCATTCATCATCAAAACACTAAGAGTTTTATTTAAATTCTAAAGAATCAAGTAAAAAGTCTACTTTTCAGATGAAACATCATATTACAAAAAATATTAAGAAAAAATTAGAATTACATGAGTAGTTCAGCCGCAGAATCTAGATGAGATCGAGATATATCATCCTTTACTTGAGAATAATCTGGTGAACTTCCCTTTGCGAAGTCAATGTTACCTAAGAGGAGAATTGCAGCAAAATACAAAATATGAATGGGTCGAATAATGATTAGCTAAAGAGGAACGGGCTCAATGTTATTGTAAGTTAGGCAAAAGTTTAATATCTAATAGACCTATTATACCATGATTAGGTATCAATGGTGAATTCCGCATCACATATGGTAATAAGCATAAGGTTTATGGTTTTTGTAAAATAGACTTGTTACATAATCAGATTAAGTTCACACAAAATAAACATATTATACCGAGATCCATACCAAAGCATAGGCAGTCTGCAAAGTCAGATGGTCGCCCCATTCACTGACCCCGTTACAGACTTGCAATTGCTGCAAAATTGATATCATAAGTACCAGGTTATGCAAAAACTCTACAACTTGAAATTTTAAATGGTAACTGGAAACTCATGATACAGTCAAGGCTCAAATATAAGACACATCAGGGCAAGAGCGATACCGAGCAATCACCAATGCCTATTACAAGGGTGCCCTTGGAGCACTTCTAGTATATGATGTTACAAAACCAACAACCTTTGGTAATGTCAGCAGGAACCATAATATAGAATTCATACATATGAATATGAAGACTGTCAACTCTTACCCTGAAGTTTGTACAAAAAAATTATTTACCTTGAAGTTCATCGCTCCTTAATCCTACACGCCCAGTCCTCGTAGCATTTCACTAATTGCAGCACCCATAGTTCCTTGTTAAAAGAACAAATACCATGTGTCAAGAAGTTAACGTTAGAATACCATACAAGGAAACTCAAATTATATTACACAAGATGTCAAATCGTCACTCCTATAATTACATTGATTTAGCTACCTACACCAGGACTCATTCATATTATTACAGAATAAGAAAATTGCTGATACAAACAAGGATTTAAATCTGTAAATTTATATCCAGGGATTCCAGGAATATGTTGTCATTCACTCCATATTCTTCTGAACTGGACATAGTTATAAGTATTAAGGTACTGTTAACGCCGCAATAACAGCATATGATAGGCTTAAGAAAAGAAAATAGTAATTGTATTGGAGGACAGAATATTGAAGCATACATCAAGTAAAAATTCAAGTACAAAATCTACTTGATCCAAGCGGCCACTTTTGTAGCAGGGTTGAATATGATCAAAGGTGAGAACCATTAATGTATCCAGCTTCTGAGCAACTACAATAACAATTATAATTCATTTACAGTGGTGTTACCCATAAGCCAACTGAGAATACTAAAAACACATGAAAAAAGGTGATGATGAGACGTACTTGTTCTTTTAATATTCACCATATAATTATTTTCGATTAGGATACCTTGAAGTTCATTGCTCCTTGATCCTACACGCTCAGTCCTTGTATTAAATTGAGTTATAGGAAGATGTGGAGAAGGTGCCCATTGTATATCAATAACCTGAAATAGTAAATACTCTTGTATACTATCAAGTGGGTTCTTTTGGGTGTACAGATGCCATTGATTACGCAGTAAAATCACTCTCTCCCTCTCTATCTCCGTCTCATACACACATTGTGTTGAATCCTTTCCTGATTTTTGCTTTATTATTCTTTTGTGCCGCACCTCCTATACACCGAAGAATAAACCAAGTCTTAGAGTCTGTTGACGACGACCCGATAAAGAGGCAATGTAGCTCGAGTCTGATGACGACGGCCCAGTAAAGAGGCAACGTAGCTCGAGTCCTGTTAGGGAGAACTCTGTAATATATGCATCAAAGTGACGAAGAGTAGTCAGACAAATTACACAACACAATACAAGCATACACAACATAATTACACAACTACCATTTAATTGAGAAAGTCAGTTGTACAACATATGCAGCTATAAGTGCGTTGTTGCTGAGGTTGATAGATTAAGCACAAACTACCCCATGTTTTTTTAATAGCACAAACTACCCCATGTTACCAGCATACACAACACAAGAGTACTTTTTATCAAAAAAAAAGAAAAGAAATACCAACATATCATCATTACCTTTGGGTATGGCCTCGAATAGTTGCTTGCGCATGCTGGTAATCAAATCAGCCATTGCTTTCACTCCCATTGTCCACGCATTGTACAAATTACTATACAAAAAGATGTTGTATCATTAAACAATGTACCATCTATTTACAATAGTTCAGAGATTGTGATGGCTTATTTTTGCGTGATTCAAGAATAAAGGGAACCTATCTTTGATAGTTGCAACAACAATAAATGCACCATGAAGAGGTGGACTGGAATACATTGGACATGTTTAAGTTGGCTTTATACTCTGCTAGCAACATCTGGTGATTTACAAACCTGTTGAATCCATAAAATCATATACCAGATAAATTTTACAGGTTTTGATTCTTTTATTGTGGGTAAATAGACATGACAGGGTAAGAAAAATAAGGTACCTTCTTTTGTTGTGTACATCTCTCCACGCCAAACCTATTTATGTGTCCTAAGACAAGTTTTTCCTGGACGGTTGAAATCGCATGCTCTTCAAACCTTATATGTAACTATTCAAGGTGGCTGACATTATAAAGATTTATAGTTTTCTTTTAGTAGATAGCAAGTTATATCAAAAGATACAAATTTTATTAAAATTGATGAATATGAGAACCTGGAGTGTGTTTGTAAATACCTCTTGGGAGGGAGCAGAACACACGTCGAATTGCACATACCATGCCTGCCCAATTTATAGTGTAGGAGGAAAAACATTAAAATCATGTAAATTTAAATATTTTATATTATTAACAAACAAAATATGCATGATCAAATCATTTATACAATCTACTAATCTAAAAGACTATCCTAGCCACCAACTGCATATGAAAATCAAACAATTAAAATCACATACCAATTCACTTAGAGGCTTCCATCTTCGAAATTCTTCAGCTATAAAGAAGACAGTGGTCATCATTAGGGTATATCAAAAAGATTAATCTGCCAAACAAAACCAAGAAAACACGAGAAAAAGATGTGTGATGATACCAACCTGCAAAACACAAAGAATAAATAACACTTTCATTAGGGTTCGAAAAGAAGAAGATACCTTTTTTTACGTGCTTCATTAACCTGCAAAACAAAAAAACACAACCAGTATTAGATTTAGGGTTTCAGTTAAACCCTAACACGCATACAACCCTAACCTTGTATTGGCTTCTTCCCACCAAGCATACTTGTTGCCGGCCTTCCTAATAGGACCTCTATTAGCAGCTGCAAACATATAATCTTCTTATGACGATGATAAAGGATACTCAATCAATAGGTATATAGAAAAAATGAACCTGAATATTGAACAACCAAAACCATGAAGATCGAATGAAGGTGTTTTAGGGTTTTTAGACAAAATTGAATCAATAATGAATAGTGTTTAAGGGTTTGATTGTTAAAAAACAACCGATGTAATAGTGTGCCATAAATTTAAGGATAAGCAAAAGTTGATCGTGTATCATATCCATGATTAAGGATCTATTTATGAAAGTTATATGCAGGATTTTATGTATATAAGCAGGAACAGATTTATTAAGGATATATATGGCATTTATAAAATATTATTTCGGAATAAAATATTTTTTCTAAATTTTTTTGAATTTGTAGCCAATGAGAGGCCTCGATATTTTAGGATATAATGTAGCCAATAAAAATATGCCATGTAGGCATATGACGTGGCACCATATCATTTTCCATGTCAAACTTAGCCTCATATTATATATATATATATATATATATATATATATATATATATATATATATATATATATATATATATATATATATATATATATATATATATATATATATATATATATATATATATATATATATATATATATATATATATATATATATATATATATATATATATATATATATATATATATATATATATATATATATATATATATATATATATATATATATATATATATATATATATATATATATATATACATATATATATATATATATATATATATATATATATATATATATATATATATATATATATATATATATATATATATATATATATATATATATATATATATATATATATATATATATATAGATATGTATATATATATAGATATGTATATATATATATATATATATATATATATATATTGTTGGATATGTAAATCTTGCTTATGTTTTTGAGAGAGAAAGAGATAGATAGATGATGGATTTCACACACTTCTAGAGAGAGAAACAAATGTTCACTATGTGTAAAATATGAAAACCACACACCCTCTCCATATATGGAGAGGGTTTATATACCCAAGCCCTTGTCATGGGCTTGGGCTTACATTTGGGCCGGCCTACACATGTTGTAGGCTAGGCTTGGTCTTTTTAGTTAAATAAAGATAAATAACTAAACTACGAGCTATTACATGGACTATCGTTGGAGTGACCGATCCTTCTTAATACGTAAAACGTATTTCCAACAATCTCCCCCTACGGGAGGTCACTCCAAACAAGGGCATTACCCAGTTACAATAATAAGATAAACCTAGCATACTATGCTTGTCTTGAGCTCGTAGTCTTCGTCTTTCTTTTCATTTTCTTTTCAGGTGAACATGCTGATGTGATCATTGATATCAATCTTGAGCATTAATCTCTTGCCTTGATCTTGTGCATCCATCACTTGTGATCTTCGCCTCTTCGTGACCTCACGTCCCACATACTTATACCTTAGTAATTTTTGAAAGCTTCAGAGTTCGATACAGCTGAAGACTTAACTTTTAGGCTTTCTTGAATTAGATGAGGTATTAAGTGCATAAAGTATAAGCATGCGGGGACGACTTCTTCTCGGATTCCGAAACGTCACCGTCTTCAAATGCCGCAACATAAGTAGACATGAACAAAATGGATTTGAACATTTCATTCTAATTCGGTAGCATTTTACCTCCGGCCGGTGAAGATCGTTGGACGATATTAACTATCGTACTTGTGGTAGGTAGTTTCAATTAAGAACCTCCTTGACAAGATTTCGCGGGTAAACCCGTTCTCTTTATTCGACCGTCCAAAGCTGACTGCGAATATAAAGAGTGAATCATTTGGATAATAATATCCGCATGATTTGAAGCCGTCAATTCATGTTCCTGGAACAAGTGAAATTCAATTAAGAACCGCACCATCGTTGCTTTCTAGTTGTCACGAGCTTGATTCGTATAGAATCTTGCATGTTACCTACCAAGTGCTGTTTGAGGTTAACACTAGAAGGATTTCCATTCATCACTGTGAACACTAAGGTATCACTCTGAGTGTTCTGGCAAGATCACTAAGATATTGTGTAGAGGCCTGGAACGTGTTTAAATTCATTTAAGAATTAAACCACTGTTGCTTTCCAGTTATCACAAGTTTGATTCATAAAGAATCGCACAAGTCACCTACCATGAGCTTTTTGATATTCGCTCAAGAAGGATTTCCATCTTCATTGTAAATACTTTCGTATTACTCGGATGTTCAGGCAAGATCATGAAGATTTTGCGTAGGACTCTTAAAATCTTTCTTACTTTTCACAGTGTGTGAAGAAGCAAGGAAATATGAAAGTGTGTCCTAATGAGATATTTGATGATCTCAAATGGCTCTAGACTAAATCGTGCATTTTGTATTTTAGTGATCGGAGGCTGCAGAGGAGTGCCACCATTTCAATACCAATTTATTCGGAGTGAATAAATCAATAGATAATGCGTTGTCTCCGTGTGATTAAAACAAATATCTTTTAAGAGATATATGAGTTAGCTGGGATGGGTTGTGCATTGCATCACTGGGTCCATGATGTCTATCTTCAATATCAAGAATCATTAAAAATGATCTCAATAGCATATGTATTGACCCAGTTTCTGCCTAAGGTTGTAAGGAGGGCTTCTTTCTTTACACCCTTTATCTTTACAATTCTTTTTCATTCTTCAACCCCTTCAATGCTTACCAATACGTCATAACTAGCACCTTGTTGTGATTGTTCTAGTGCTAACTTAAGTACTTGGTCGGCATTCAGCTACATTCACAATCTTTTCTCCAACTTTCCTAAGGACTACTATTTCTAGCTATGGAATGTCCTTGGGAAGATTCCTCCGGTTCTGGAAGAATCATAGGACTTAACCTATCCTACCATCCTTATGTCACCACAATCTTCATCGTCGTGAAATAAATGGGTTGTGGCTAAGTATAAATCACCATGAAATCTATTTTTGATATGCAAATCCATTTTGCTCCCCCTTAACATATGCCACGATATTCGAAAACATTTCACATATGTCGGGATGAGCCAGCACATTAAGTCAAAACATTTGTGATAATATCCCATATTAAATCACATTTTCTCCCCCATATTAAAAATATTAACCCAATCGATGTTTTTAATATCAATTGATTTAATGAAGTTTTAACAAAGGTTTTGGGAAGAAAAATGCAAGTCCGTTTTATCTTCATGATACCAAATGTATGAGATATGATACCGATTTGTAACATGATCACATATTCACCATATTAGAATAAAACATTGACAAGGTTGGACCTGGTTGATGAGAACATCATATGATAAGATCAAATGGTTCTTGTACGCAAGTATTGGTCGCCTCGTCACGTCTGAAGTCATCTCTTGACACCACATGTACGATTGGTATTGTATTCTTGACACCAACTTGTGAACTTGGCACGTTCGGCATCGAAGATTCTGAATGCTTGACAATTACTCCCCCTCAATTGTTGACCCGTGTTCTACTGAAAGAGCTGTAGTCGTCGGTTGAGTAGTCGCATCCTCGAGTATGTAGATACCAATTGTAGATTGCTATGGTTGTAGAGATGATAGCTTCATAAAAACAAGACTTCTCTTGTTTTAACAAATAAATGCACTAAAGCGTACATATATTTGTGTTAGACCAAGTTATAAAGTAAACTTGATCCCTTACAAGGTTTTAAAGTAAACCTTGCCCGAGAAAATTAATTCCCGTTGTGAGCCAAAGCTTTCATAAGAAATACTTGACTTTAATATGAAAAACGGGTTGCAGTCAGAAATAACTACAAGCCATAAGGGCACGTTTTATGAAATATTTACAACTTTTGTACGAACTCTATTTATGGCACCGTGTAAATATTAATCGACATTTCTAAGGCCGTAAATATTATCGTACCAAAAGACATGCCTTTGAAAAATAAAGTAAAAATATTTTTGGATTTTTTATGAATTTTTCAATTTTTATGGTTTTTATATGGTTTTATATTTTTGTATTTTTCTTTTATGGATGAGAATATAAACAATATATACAGATGATCACCAAGGATACGGAGAATAGTTTACCATCACTATTCTTTCGCTTCATCTGCCAGTTCCTTAAGAGTCTCAGGCGAAAAGGTTCTCATTCCTAGCTTGTCGGCCAAAAATTCAATTCGAGCGCGATCTAAATCCTTCGTGAAAATATCTGCCAATTGATACTCAGACCGGACAAAATAAAGCTCGATCACTCCATTTTCCACTTGCTCATTGATAAAGTGGTAGCGAATGTCAATATGCTTCGACCGGGAGAATTGAACATTGTTGCAACATAAGGCGATTGCACTCTTGTTGTCACAGTACATCGGAATTTTGTTGAAACCTAGACCATAGTCGGTTAATTGCGATCTTATCCAAAGAATTTGAGCACAGCAACCGGACATAGCTATGTATTCTGCTTCCGTACTTGAAATTGCAGCGCTTTTCTGCCTTTTCGATGCCCAACTGATTAGTCGATCTCCTAGTAGTTGCAAAGTTCCACTCGTGCTAAGCCTGGTATCTTGACAACCCGCGTGATCCGCATCTGCATACGCCATAAGTGCAATCGAAGAGTCCTTCGAATACCAAAGTCCCCGATTAATGGTTCCTTTAAGATATCGAAAGATCCGTTTCATAGTGGCCAAGTGTAACTCAGTAGGTCGAGTTTGATACAGAGCACACATACATATAGCAAACTGAAGATCAGGTCGACTAGCTGTGATATACAGAAGAGTACCAATCATTCCACGATACAGTGTCGGATAAATGACAACTCCATGTGGATCTGCATCAAGCTTAGTTCGTTCCACCATTGGAGTATCCACGGGATCACAAGATTCCATCTTATATTTCTTAAGCGATTCAAGGGTATACTTAGATTGATTGATAAAGATGCCTCTGGGACTCTAAGATATCTGAAGACCTAAGAAAAATGATACCTTGCCCATCATTGACATCTTAAACTTGGAAGACATGAGTTTCCCAAATTCGTCGGATAAGGTTTGGGTCGAGGCTGCAAACATAATATCATCAACATATATTTGTACCATAATCATATCTTTACCTCGTTTCTGAATGAACAGCGTGGGATCCACCTTGCCTTTAGTGAAGCCTTGTGTAATGAGGAATTGTGACAATAGATCATACCATGCGCGTGGAGCTTGCTTCAACCCATAGAGAGCCTTCTTAAGATTGTACACATGATTAGGATAATTAGAATTCACAAAACCATCCGGTTGTTGTACATAGACCTCTTCCTTGATTTCACCATTAAGAAATGCCGTCTTCACATCCATATGAAAGACGATCATATTCATATGGGCTGCATAAGCGAGGAATAGTCTAATAGCTTCCAAACGGGCAACAGGTGCAAATGATTCCATAAAGTCGATGCCCAATAATTGCTTGTATCCACGAGCTACTAGTCGAGCTTTGTTCTTCAATATTCCGCCTAACTCATCGAGTTTCACCTTGTAAACCCATTTTAAATTGAGTAACTTGTAACACCCCCAAATTTATACAACTCAGTACAGCGGAAGACTCGTTGGTGTTACGGGATAGCACATTACTCACATCATAGACAACGCATAAAAATTGCGTCGTTTAATAATAAATCATTTCCATTCATAAATATCAAAGTTACATCGGTCCCAAGTCATATTATTTCATACAAAGTTTTACAAAGTATTTGAATGGAAAATATAGTTTAGGTGCGGGCCATGAATTCTTGTCGTCTTCCCGAGAATTACCTTCAAGTACCTGAGATAAAACATGTTAAAAGAAAAGGTCAGCGATAACGCCGAGTGAATTCATAGAGTTTAATAAATTCCAACAATATAATATCAGTATAAAAGTATTACTGAAAATCATTTTATACAAATCATTTTAATAGGCCATAAAATAGCCAAAGTCATTTTATACAAATCCTTATCGAAAATCATAATATAGGCATTTGCCTTAAAAATTATTATACGAGCCAATGTCGTAAAAACATCATACAATACGTCTTATGACGTTGTATAAAATCAAATAGAAACCGTTATATGAATATGGTTATGAAAACCAAAATACAAACATAATATCAATAGTATGACCCAGTATTGCTAGTCAGGCAATACATCGTAATTCGGAGCGTCCAGTAATATTTTGGTGATTGGATTATTATAAGCCGCATGACATTGTTACCTTACTAAACCAAAACGGGTAGCTAACCCGATACAAATTTTGCCCATCTAAAGTAGCGTGTCGTCACAAAGGTCACGCTATTGGAAATCTTCTCATACATAAATTCGCTTACCAATCAATGTGGCACGACGGGGATGAACCGTCAAGGCGCGAACTGGGGTGATCGTCCCCAAATAGTACTATTAAATGCATAAGCGTCTACCAACTCCCGGTAGTTCACAATTCATGCTAATGGGACTTTTAGTGACATAACCTAACTTTAATAATCCATTTTAATTCATCTATCGGGTCCATTAATCATTTATCGGGTCATACAATCGGGTCATTCAATCATTCGGGTCCAAAATCAATAAACAAACAATCGGGACAAATGGTGTCCAAAATTTTATAAAAACTAACATGTTATCTCCCTCGCGGGTTTATAAAGCATTTATAAAACATTTAAAAGAGTGCGAGGCTATGAACTCACGTTGTTAATGAAAGGCGGATTATCGGCTACGGGCGTGCTTCGGTCACGGAAACCTATATAAATAATAATCGGTCTTAGACTCGGTCCAATGACTTTTATCAAAATAACAATATACATATATATGATTATTGTACATATGATGATGATCAAGTGGGTTTATAAATCCTCATTTACTCATTTTAGCGTTTACGTTTTAGTATCGTCTTACTAGTTCACTAGTTTTACCGATTTTACCTATTTTAAGTTCATTAAGTCTTTTATAAGTTCTTTTACTTGTTTTTACCCATTATATACTTATATGATCAGTATACATACTTTTCATGTTGGGCCCTATTGGGTTAAGCCCAAATAATTCTTTTTACAAGTATTTTTCTTATTAAGTCCAATTATTAGTCTAATAGGTTTAGTTAGCTCGTAATTGTCCGTAATTCTTATAGTTCGGGTTTTATCGGTTTTTACTTGCCTTAGTTACTTATACATCAGTATATATCTTTTATAAACTTTACATTAGACGGGTTTGGTCGTCTAAGTTTTATTTGATGAAAAACGTTAATTTCACGGCGATAGCCGAAAAAGTCGTAAAAATCAAGTTTATAGTTTTTATTACTTATAAATATTACTTTTACCACCATTTATATATTTTACCCATTTAATTAACCTTTTATACATTTATATAAATAAGTTTTACAAGTTAGTGGGTTTATACTTTATATTTTATAAATTATAAAGTGAGTGCTTATATAATAATAATAAACATTATTTCCAAAATCTGATTTTTAACTTCACATTCACCATTTTTATCATATCTAGAGTTCTACAATGACTTAGAAGCTCATTTTTAAATGACAACTTCTTCATGATATGTGCTAAATATAACTTAGTTATAGCTACTGCCCATTTTAAGTTTAAGTTGCCTTAACAGTTCCTACAAAACTGCTTATTCAGATTGTACCACCTAACTTGTTTTGATCATATCTCACTCATTATTTTGATTCCATTGCATGGCCAACTCTCACATGTGTATAACATCATCTACTTTACTGTAAATAGATCAAACCATGCATTTTTATCAGTTCTTCATTTAGTTATCTACTGTTTTTATACAGCCAACTATTTAGACATGATTTTAGCTTCATTTCTTATGGTTATCATCATTTTTAAGCATGTTTATCAACACTTGATCCCCACACAACATTTTTATCATCATATATACATCATATACATATACAAAATGAAAGAAAATACATTTGTTCTTTACAAAATAATAAGAGAAAAATGTAGAGGATGATCTTCTTTACCAATCCAAGTGGATTTCTTGTTTTAGGAAGGCAAGAACTTGATGAACACAACAAGTATCTCCAAGACCATCAAATAGCAAGATCATATGTTGGAAAATCAGCCCTAGGATACAAGCAAATCACTTGCAAAGTTGGTTATATGGCCACCAAATGATCAAGGTTTCAAGGAAACACCTTAATAGGACTAGTAAACATGTGGTTTGTAGTTGGAAGAGATCAAAAATGGTGTTTATGGCTTGAGTTGGGACGGCACATAGATGAAGTTGAGAGAGTTTTGAGAGTGAAATGCATGGATGAAATGGTTAAGTGAAAACCATGTGTTGGTTTTGTGTGTAGTTTGGTGGAAGGCTTAGCCTAAAGTGTAAGCTAAAGCTTACACTTGTTATAAACAAGTTATGACTTGTGCCACCTATGGTGGTGAGTCATTTTTAGCCGTCCCATATAAGCTAGTGGGATGGGGCAAAGTGTTTTGTCCCATCTCACTAGTTTACGGGTATTTCTCGATTCTAGTTTTCTCGATTTGCGTGCCCTCGGGTCGTTTTACGAAAAACGTTTTTATAAATTATGAATCAACGTCACAAAACGAATCCAATAAAAATTGTCTCATCAAAAACGGAGTTCGAAAACGTAAATACGTAATCCTAAGGTTTCCGGTTTAGTCGTAAAGGACGTTAAAATAAAATCGTAAGTCCTAATCTCTTCTCGTAAATTTTGTGAGTTTATGAACCAACTCAAATTTAAAACTCCAAAATAATATTCTCAGATAAATTTATTTTCTGAAATGTCGGACTGTCACCAAAGACGGTGTATGTAAACGTAAGCACGTAACGTTGAATCCTCCGGTTTAGACGTAGTCGATGCTACTTCAAGACGTAAATCCAAACTTCTTCCCAAAAATAAGTGAGTTCATATTGTAATATTAAAATAATGTTTTCAAATAAATATTGAGAATAAATTATCAATCATAAATTGACGGATTGTCACATAACTGCACCTGATCCGAGCATGGGACAAGTTCCCATACTTCAAGACGTATAAATTCATTAAGTTCTTCTTGCATAGCTTCTATCCAACAGGATTGAGTAAAAGCTTCTTGCCATGTCTTAGGTTCAACTTCAGTGAGAAAAGCATCAAAATGACAAAACATTGCATTTTCTTGTAGCTGACTTCGTGTGGATACCGGACGATTAGGGTCACCAATAATAGAATCTATAGGATGATCCTTTGTCCACTTGCTGTCATGTCAACGAATCCGTGGATTGGAGTAAACTGTAGTAGGAGCTTCCTCTGAGGTGGATGACCCGACTTGATTAGGGTCGGGAATTGGTACACCAAAGAATGGAAGTTCACGCATTTGAGCGAATTCCAAATCGTGATCATCATCATCCTCTTCATCATAAATAGGCATGATATGGGTAGTTGATTCGGGTGTTGGTTGAGAATTACTAGTTGATGGTATATCTTGACCAATTGTAGGTGCAGACGTGCCAGATTGTGCTTCGGTTGCTGGAGTGACAACTTCGGTTACCGGAGCTATTTCCTCAGGTTCTGGAGCAACAATACTTGGAGGAGTAAAGAATTCATCAAAGAACGGTTGAAACAACGTATCCCATTCATTCCTAGTAGGTGGTATAAATGATGATGAAGTAGGGTTGTTTGGGACAAGACCAGAACTAATGTTACTGGGTCCCATTTCATGAAGTGCGGGTTCAGAGCTGCTTTGCTCAGAAGCCATTGCTGTCAGCTCATCAAAATCAACATTCATAGTTTCGAGGATCTTACGAGACTTACGATTGTAGATTCGGTATGCCTTCTTTGCGGGTGCGTAACCAATGAAAATACCAATATCAGCCTTTGGTTGAAGTTTTCCCAAATAGTCACCATCATTATTTGGAAAGCAAAGAGAACCAAATACATGAAGATATGATAAATCTGGTACTTTTCCATGGAGAAGCTCAAAAGGTGTTTTACCATGGCGTTTACGAATTAGTGATCGGTTTTGGGTGTACACTACTGTAGATACTGCTTCTGCCCATAAAAACAATGGAGCCTTTGCGTAAATTAACATCGTTCGAGCAGCTTCCATAAGTGTGCGATTTCACCTTTCAACGACACCGTTTTGTTGTGGAGTGCGTGCAACAGATGTTTCATGAGATATGCCAACTTCTTCATAATAATCACGCAAGATTTGATTCACAAATTCGGTTCCATTATCTGTATGAATGCGTCGGACAGTAGTGTTGAGACGCACTTGAATCATCTTGAGAAATTCGATGATGAATTTAGGTGCCTCATTTTTTGTTGTAAGAAATTTCACGTATGTAAACCGAGAGTAATCATCGACAATTACGAGGATGTACTTTTTGCCACTAAGACTTTCAACACGCATTGGTCCACAGAGATCCATATGCAACAGATAAAGTTTCTCTTGGTTGGCGTCTTCCGTCTTGGGTTTGTATGATTTCTTAGTGCTTTTCCCCATTGTACACGCAGAACACAAATGATCCTTGTGAAATGATAATTTAGGAAGACCACGAACAAGTTCATTTTTTGCCAAGTGATTAATAGCGTCAAAGTTAAGATGAGATAACCGTCGATACCATAACCATGACTTAGTCTTCGAAGCTTTGGAGAGAAGACATATGGGAGAAGCGGCCATCATGTCTTGTAGAGACAGAGTATACAAATTATTCCCTCGAGTACCTTTCAATAAATCAACCCCTTCCAAATTACGAATGAAGCAGGTATGCTCTCGAAAAGCAACTTCTAGGTTTGCATCACAAAATTGTCCCACATAAAATAAGTTGTGACCGAGACCTTCCACATAATACACTCTTGAAATTATAGCATTCCCAGTATGATACTCACCATAACCCATTATCTTTGCAATATGATCATTTCCAAATCGAACCGTACCAAGAAACTTGCTGACGAAATTTCTGAGCTGAGAGCGATCTCCGGTCATATGCTTGGAGCAACCAGAGTCCAAATACCAGAGAAAAATTTGGACCACCTGTTTTCAACAACAACAGTAGAAAATGTATTGGAAACTATTGGTTCCGGAGTGTTAGCAGATACAGATAAAATATTATCAGAATTGCTAACAGGTTTGTGACCCTTAGATTTCCTGCGTTTTCTAATGTGAGTTTTAGCACTAACAGGTTTTATTGTTCCAACTTTCTTAGGTTTTGGATTATTCGCGGGCACTACAGTGGGAGTAGACCTATTTAAAGGGCACTTGGTTCCTACAGTAGTGTCAGTGTTCCTAGTTAAAGGACACGCTTTTGTTTTGGTAGCCTTGGTACTCCTAGTTAAAGGGCACACTTTCTTCACTTCAGTGGGAGTGATCCTAGTTAAAGGGCACATATTTCCTACTATAGTGAAAGTTCTACCAGTGGGGCGCCACAACTAACCAACTTGGGTTAACACTTTCCCAGTCGGTTTCCATTCTAATCCATGTTTCCGGGCATGAATCTCATTCACATGGTCAATAAGGCAAGAATCATGACGACTAGAAAGCATACATTCATTGCAATTCCAACATTTCAAATTAGAATTCACAGTAGGCTTAGAACGTTGCACAACCGCAGAGCCTTTAGGTTTAGCTACATGATTCTTTTTATTCAAAACAGAAATAACATTCCTAGGATGGGCTTCTACTTTCTTCGTCACTTGACTACTAGATGGAGTCAAGATCCTATCATTCTTCTTGTTTCCTTTAAGCTTAGATCTTTGAGCTTTAGTAGTGGTGCTTACTCCTGTAGAAGGCAACATGGGAATATTAGAAGCTGGTTTTGATTCTGCCTTATCTTTAGTGACCAATGTTTGAGAAGGTTTAGTCCTAGGGCCCTTATTAAATGGTGTGACGGCTATAAGGTTCCTTTTGATTGCACTAGAGGACGATGCTGAGACAGTGGCTGCGTTATCTACAACATTCTTACCTTTTAGAGTACGAAGTGTTTCCTTTAACTCAGCCAAGACCAGATTTTTATCACAAATTTGTTCCCTCAAATCAGATATTTCCACCGACTTTCAATTCAATTGTTCAATCAAAGACTGATTCTGTGCAGTGGTATTAGCACGTTCGGGCTTTACTGAATCGAAGAGTCGTGTATGTTTCCGTTTTAAGTTATCAACTTTGGAAAAAAAACTTGGAAACTCGATTATCTAGATCAAGTTTAAAATTCTCAGCGGCCTCAAGTACGTTCACACAGTTAAGCTCCTTAGATTTCTCTATGTCTATCGGCAAAGATTTAGCAACTTTGTCACTTGGCTGACGTTGTTTTGATTGTAAATTCAATCGAAAATTCTTTTCAAAGTTTGCATCATCGATATTAACACCTTCAAATCACGTTTCAAAGATTTCTTGAATAAATTGTTGCTTGCATTCAAGCGAAATACAATGTGTTTGAATCTCATCAAAACATTTTGAAAGCGAAGAATATGAATCTTGAAGCTTTAAAAATTCAGCGTCATATTCGTTACAAGTACTATCTACCACATTATCCACAGATTCATCATTATGCACAATAGAATCATTACCAACACTTTTATTCACACAGACAGAAACTATATCATGAGACATCACTTGCTTCAGAAGCTGATCATTTTGGCGTGAAACTCGTTCTATTTCAAGTAAACTGTTTTCATAAGCATCATCCATTTCATTGAAAACACGCCTAGCTTCTTCTATTTCCAAAAGAAAATCTTGATCAAGATTACTAAGACAAGCTTTAACATTCTTTACAAACGGAACAATTTCGTCTCGAAACGCAGCTCTAGTGTGCTCAAAATTCCATTCACCTTCCGTTATGGCCGAAGTCGTCGTACGTTCCAAAATGACCTTGTCAAAATCGGCTAAGTGTTGGTGAACCGCATTTAAGTTAACGGACGCCTTACTTACCGGTGGAATTAACTTCGTTAAATCCATTTTGACAAGTGTAGGAGACGTACTAGGAGGGTTTTCATTTGACAAACTTTGGGGCACAAGAACTGTCAATTCAGCTAATTCCTTTTGTAAGTGAATGCGGGTCTTTTTAGACAATTGATCTTTGTTATACTTATCATAATCAATCGAATGGAATTTTGAAAGCATTTTAGAATGAGTTTCTTCCGCAAGTGACTGTGTCTCCTCAGTACTACGAACAAAAGGTGCTTCTTTCGATTTGCCAATTAGGGTCATATCATAAAGACACGGAATATATTCCTGATCTTGTTTTGCATAACTGGGATTAGGTGGTAAATCTTGAAGACGTTTAAGTTCGAGTTCTTTAAATGATTTAGTTAAAAGATGAACCTTTTATGTGGAAGCGTATTGTTTTAAAAGTTGTTGTTCTTTAAATTTAAGAAGTTTGGTAGCATTAATTTCCGATTCAAACTTTTTAGACTCGAGAGTTTCGAAATCCATTTTAAGTTTTTGAAAATCATTGACAACCGACTCTTTTGCTTTTAATTCATTGGAAAGATTAGCTTTTAATGATTCTATTTCTTTCAAGTGTTCAATCTTTTCAAAACGAAATTGGTCAAATTCAGAACATGTTATTTTCTCTGCTTGAGGGACCATTTCAAAAGTTTTGACCTTTTCTTTATGCAACGCAAGCTCAGCAGTTAGGGTGGAATTGGTATCTACGGATTGTCTGAGGGCCATATGTATTTGATCAATAATATGTAATATCTTGTTTTTTTAGTTCGTTTTCTCTCGGTCTTATCGCATTGATATAACAATTCAAGCTCGACTTAATTGTTTTTGGTGGTAAAAACGTGTTTGGAATTTATGTCTAATTGGCACAAAGCATGTAAAAAGTGTAAAATATTATACTATAACTACATTTACGTACTAATCTAAAACATTTTGCATTTACCACAATTACATGTACAAAATATAAGAATGCAAAATACAAATTTATACTAAAAGTAAAATTGTAGAATTACAAATGTAAAATATAAAACTAATTTTATAACAAAAATTATGAGATCTATTTTACAAAACTGTTTCTTTTATAAAACTAACATGTAAAATGATATTAAAATCTTTTTCAACTAAAATTTCTTTAAAACGTAAATCAAATTCTCTTAAAACTAATAAAGTGACAAGTTTAAAAATAGACTAACAAGCCCAAATTCGAGCTGGCCCAACATCATGACTGGTCAACTTAGCTAATGAACGGGATAAAAAAATGCGACTAAAACTTCCAAGTATTAACAAAAACAATACATTTACTAAATGTAACAACTACTGAAAGGAAGACTAACTGACTTACTATTCTTATAGAAATAAAATCACAAGTTCGATCTTGACAAACTACTCTTTTTGAACTTACTGATTTTCTAAAAAAAACTTACTATTAACCTCCTAGTAAACTAAACACTACAAGATGCTATGAAATTGAAATCTTTGAATTATCTTATTTGAAACTTATTTCTCCATTAAAACCTACTGAATGAATTCAAATATTCGTAACAAACTAAAATGAGCAAATGAGTACTAATCTACTCAAACAGATTAGTACTATCCAGCCAAACAGATATCCTAATAAGCTAGAAGTCTTAGAAGCTCAAACAGATTTCCTATTCAATCTAATGATTCAGCAAATGCAACCTACACAAGTCACAGATTTAAGAAGCTATATCAATCAAACAAGTGTAGAAAATTTAACAAAAATTTAGTAACAATCAAATAAACATATAAAGCGTATTGCAACAAGAACTTACACTACAATTGACTAATAACAGATTACACTAGCAATTGCTTCAAAATGAAAAAGAAATCGACCTTTCCTCCAGGCTTGTCCGCTGTTGAAGAAGCACGACGCTGAGCCGGCTTAACACAAATCCTTCAGTATTTGAACACCACTGCTACACTTGACAAACTACCAGAAAAGCTTATGTCGAGGCTAAGCTTGCTGAATCCAAAACCAGTCCTCTGTCGTATCCACTAGGCATAAACAAACAAACTCCAACTAAATCCTGCAAGAGATGTAGAAACAAAACACTATGCTAACAAGTTGAGCTATAAGACTAACAAGAGAACTCAAAAACTGAAAAGAAGTTCGTTTAAAAACTGTATAACAAAAACTCATAAGCTGTGTACTTATGATCTTTAATTCCAGAAAATCGGCTTAAAAACTCGAAAATTTCACAAACTTGTTTAAACTGAAAACCTCATTAACGATTCTTAAGAAATTTAGCTGCTAAAGGATTAGAAACAAGAGAAATACAAGTAAAAAGATTTAACAGAAAGTTAAAACAGATTTATCTAAACTAATCTTCAACCAACAACCTAACTACTTTTACTCACTTAAAGATGAAAGTAATAAGCTTCTGGTAAGCTTTTCAGCATAAGCTGGAATCGGATTTTTTAAAAAAATAAGAGTTATGAAGCTATTGAAACAATAACCGATAGACAACAGCCTTAAGATCAAAGGAAAAAGATAAAAGTTTGTTACAATTAATCTCAAACGAACAGTAACTCTAACGACTTAAAAGTTCTAAAAGGAATACGAATCACTATACCTGAAAATCAAATCTCATAAGCTAGACCAGCTTATTACTCAAAAGCTTATCAGATTAGTTAATAGGAAAGAAAAATAAGAGGAAGAAAAAGATTAAGAAAACTGAACTTTGATCTTTCATTAATGGTGGAAAACTAATTCGGTTACAAACTGATTTAAAGCTTGGAAAACTGATTAAAAGAAAGTAGTTACAAGAGTTTAACTAATCTACTCCTAAGAGCTAAACTTATGTGTGTGTAAACTACACCTAAGCTAGCCCCTTCAAATGAGAGTCTTCCGTAGTATTTATAGACGTCTGAGAGGTGGTGGTGACGTGTTGCCTCCAATCTTTATCTGCCACGTGTAAAATACGAGGTTGAGATTAGGGTTCTTCATATCATCATTTGGGCATTTCTTCTCCTGTCACTCTTGATCTAATTGATGAGTACCTCCTTGTAGAAGAGGAAGAGATGAGCATTTTTGTAGTTTAAGTCTTCGCTTGAATCTTCATGAATCAATCCTGAAATCGATTTGCAGGTCTTGGTGGTGGAAAGAGATGAAGTTACTGCTAAACTCTCTCTCCTCACTTTTGAATAAGGAAGCCGTATGTTCTTTATTGACTGTGACTTGAGTCGTTGACCAAGTTATAGGTAAAAGTTACATAACTTTTCAAACATTCCTTTTTGGTCCCTCATCTTGTATCTTTTAATCAAAAGTGTTTAGCACTTTTAAATCAAGTTTCTTTATCATCCTTTGTCTTTGTGAAAATTACACTTTAAGCCCTCGATCTTGGTAAATAATGTCAAGTAAGGTCCTTGAAAGCTCTTTCGTCCTTTTCTTCGTCTTTTATCATAAAAATCCCTTGAAAACGCGTGTTTGCTCAAAAATGTATCTTGTTTACCTAAAAACACATGAAACACAAATACCAACGTAATTCTGATATTTTCAGTTAAATATAATGTATTTGACTGTGTTTTGAGTGGTTTTTGGATCATTATTGATGAGTGTTTTCACATTTATCAATATGTTTAGGTACCATGACCTGTTGAGCATAAGATTCCATACCCGTCGTAGCATTTGGTTGAGGTTCACTCAAATGTGTAGGATTGGGTACCACATCATTTGAGTTACCTGTCGGAATCCCAGATCGCAATGTTCAGATCAGAATATGTTCAGATCGGAATGTTCAGATCGGAATGTGGCTGAAACAAATTTGGCAGAGTAACGACTCAAAATTCCCTTGAAACCGTCGGAATCCCAGATCGCAATGTACGATCGGAATGTCTCGTCAGAATAAGGTATCAAAATCCTTAGATCGCAAAGTAGAACCTAGTGGTTATTGTGATCTGGCCTCACTCCCTTTGTACTTTCCGATGGTGATACTTGCTATTATTTCGGAAAGATGAAAAACAAGAAAGTTTTCAACTTTTGATCCAAAAGACTTGTGTTTAAGCCAAAAACCAAGATACCCAAGTCACTATGACACGAATAAAGAAGTTATACGAATCGAAAAACACTAAAAAACATAGAAAATATTGAATTCGTGGAAGAAATAGGATCAAATCAAATAAATCAAATGAAAACGCAACAACCAATCATAAAACTACCCCATGGCGACTGATACCAATTGTTGTCCCTAATATATGATGATTCTATACGATTAATGAAGAAAGAAAGGTAGAAATGAGATGAATTTTAGTGAGAGAAAGTAGAGAGAGAAAAGAGAGAGAAATGGTTGGAGAAACTTGTGAAATATTAGATTAGAGAAAAAATGAAATGACCAACACCCTTCCTAACGTGCTAGGAAGGGTTTATATAGCCTTGCTTACATGTAGCTTAATGGGCTATATGATCATGGGCCGGGCTTTCCTTTTGGGCTTTGGTTACTTATGAATGAACCTTAGCTTAAAGTTAAGCTCGTAATAACACGACTAATATACTACCTATTACAACGTTATAAAATACGATACATAATAAACATATGACCGAGCATTCTTGTTTGGCTCAATATTTTGAGGCTAAAAATCTTCCCCAATGAGAGGTCATAAACCTTGGTCAGTTAGGAAATTTGTAGAGATTACTAATCTCGCCATAAATGAGTCTTGAACGTGTAATAGTGGTCTTGTTTCTTCATGCTGTGATCTTTGAGCCTTTGTCGTTGTCTTTCGACTTTGTCTGTAAGCTTGAGATCTTCAAATCATCCTTGACTTGTCTTTGCCGTCTTGCGATCTTGTGTCTTCATCCACATGCTCACACTATTAATTGTTGAATATGTCTTTAGGCATGAGTATGTGGTTTTTTTGTATCTTTGACTTTGCTGAGTACACCATAACGCCACCTTCTCGAGACAAAACATAGACACGGACTGAATGGCTTTGACATTCGTCCTAAATCGGTAGCGTTTTACTTCCGGTCGGTGAAGACCGTTATACGATATTAAATACCGTACCTGTGATAGGTAGATTCAATTAAGAATCTCCTTGACAGGGTTTCGCGGCTGTACTAGCCATTCTCTTTACTCGACCGTCTCAAAGCAAGAATGCGAACATAAAGATTGAATCAATTGGATAAATATCCGCTTGATTAAAGTGGTCAATTCAAGTTCCTGGAACAAGTGTGATTCATAAAGAATCTTACCATTGTTGCTTTCCAGTTGACACAAGTTTGATTTATAAGAATCTCACAAGTCACCTACCGTAGCACTGTTTGATGTTGACGCTAGAAGGATTTCCATTCGTCACTGTGAATATTAATGAATATCACTCTGAATGTTCTGGCAAGACCATAAAGATATTGCGTAGAAACCTGAAACGAGTTTGAATCAATTCAGAATCAAGCCACTGTTGCTTTTCAGTTTTTCATATGTTTAATTCATAAAGAATCTTGCATATGACCAACCGCAGTGCTGTTTGATGTTAACACTGGAAGGATTTCCACTCATCAATGTGAATACTAAGTAGTATTACTCTGAGTGTTCTAGCAATATCGCAAGGATATAGCGTAGGACTATCTTGATCTTCATCCGTGTGTCCTAACGAGATTTGATTGATCTCTTGGCTCTAGACTCGATTTGTGCACTTTTAGTGGTCGGAGGCTGGAGTAGATGCCACCTATTCAATATCAACTATCTCGAAGTGAGAAAGTCAATAGAAGTCATGTTGTTCTCCGTGACATTAAAACAAACTTCTTTTGAGAGAAGCCTGAGTAGCTAGGAAAGGGTTGTGCATACATCACTGGGTCCATGATGAGTTTGTCTTCATGATGAGTTGACCCGGTTTCTGCCTAAGTTGTATGGAGGGCTTCTTTCTTTACACCCTTTATCCTTACATTTCTTTTTCATTCTTCAACCCCTTCAATGCTTAGCAAGACATCATTACTAGAACCTTGTTGTGATTGTTACAGTGCTAGCATCAGTACTTAGTCGGCATTCTGCTACGTTCACGTTCTACTCCATCTTTCCTAAGGACTTCTAATAATCTATTGGATTGTCCCTGGAAAGATCCCTCCGGTTCTGGTTGGATCATAGGACTTAAACCTAACCACCCTTTTGACACCAATAACGTCGTGGATTAAAGATGTTGTGGTTATTTGATCGTAACCCTGAAAACCACTTTAAATTCTAACAAAGTGTTTGAAAAACATTTAACACCTTGATAGTTTTGTCATTTCAGAAATGCTCCCCCTTCACATGTGCATCGATAATCGAAAGTGTTTCGCACATGTAGGTAAGAGTTAAAGTGCTTGAGTCTTATATAAGATCACATTTTAATCACATTTTCTCCCCTATCTCTAATATATAAAATCTTTTGATATTAGAGATACCAAATTTGATTAAAATATATATTGAAAAATAGTCTTGAAAATCTCCGGAAGAATGATGTGTTAATCTTTTGCATGAAGTTAAAATGCTCCCCCTCAAAAATTGATCCAATTGAATTGTCATTGTGAGGATGTGATCCACATTTTGCTTTTTGAGGATGGGAGTTGTTGAACACACAATTTTTGAAAGATTTTGAATAATCATTGAAAAATTCTTGAAAAAATTATGTTTAACGCTTTTTGAAAAATCCTATTTCTTTTTGTCGAAGAGATTTTTCTAAAGCATAAACTTGAGTTCATAGACTTTGAATGTCTTGACGAATCCACTCAAGTGTAAGAAGATTTCTCTTCTTTTGCTGAGGGTAAGGGTACTATAGCGTACACTCCCCCGTGAATTTGGATCTGGGTTGCAATCTGAAAGTGATTACAAGCCATTGTGTTGAGCTCAAAATGTTGAATGTTTTGTGACAAGCTCAACCCGTAATAGATTGCTCTACCCGTTGTTTGGAAATATTGTCCAAAATAGACAATTTCCTTTATTAAAAGAAGAAATGACATGTTTTGAAAAATATTTACAACTTTCATTCGAGCTTTATGTACACACCCGTGTCGTTATTGAGTGACATTTCTAGGCACGTCCATATAATCGATACTGAAAGACATGTCGAGAAGAATATTTTTGGATTTTGAAAGATTTTTAATTTTTTGTTTTGTTTTTATATGTTTTATATTTTTTTATTTTGCTTTTTTTCAAAGATATTTACAGGTTGATGTTTGATAGATAAATCAAGCAGGCACCTTTGCCAGAATCTCCAGGTCTGCTGGAGTCAAACATCTCATACCAATTTGCCTAACGAGGTACTCAAACCTATCTCTCGACAGAGCTTTCGTAAACAAGTCGGCTAATTGGTAATCCGTTCCAACAAAGTATAATTCAACGATACCTCTTTCAACTTGTTCCTTTATGAAGTGATATCGGACATCAATGTGCTTCGTGCGGGAATGCTGTACCGGATTGCAAGAGATGGCTATGGCCGACTTTGAGTCACAATACATAGGTACTTTATCAAAGTGAAAGACATAATCCGTGAGTTGTGTTCTCATCCAAAGAACTTGAGCATAACACACAGATAGAGACACATACTCCGCTTCGGCTGATGAAAGTGACGTGCAATCCTGCTTCTTGGAAGACCATCCCACAAGCTTATCTTGACCTAGAAATTGTGCACCACCAGAAGTACTTTTTCGTGTATCAAGACACCCTGCATGATCAGAATCTGAATAGGCTGTTAGAAAGAAACCGGTTTCCCTCGGATACCAGAGTCCTAAGTGAATGGTATTCTTGAGGTACCGAAAGATCCGTTTAACCTCCTTGAGGTGCTTTTCAGTGGGTCGTGCTTGATATCGTGCACAATAACACGTAGCATGTGAAATATCAGGTCTGCTAGCTGTCAAGTACATGAGGGAACCAATCATGGAACAATATCTCGTTTGATCGATGGTATTTCCCTCCAAGTCAGCATCAAGCGATGTGGTTGATAAAGGTGTCCCAACGGGGTCACATGAAGTCATACCATGCTTTTTGATTTTCTCTTGACAATACTTAGCTTGTTTTATAAAGATACCACTTGGGGATTGGTGAACTTGAATTCCTAGAAAGAATTTTAGTTCGCCCATCATAGACATTTCAAATTTGTTGTGCATGACTTTTTCAAACCATTTTGAAAGTTTTGGGTTTGTAGACCCGAAAATAATGTCATCAACATAAATCTACACAAGCAAACTGTCATCCCCATATTTATAAGTGAACAAAGTTAGATCAATGGAACCTTTTGAGAAACCTTTGTATACCAAAAATTTCGAGAGTTCGTCGTACCACGCCCTTGGAGCTTGCTTGAGTCCATATAGTGCCTTGTGGAGACGATACACCTTTTCAGGATAATGAGGATTGACGAATCCTTCCGGCTGCGTGACATAGACTTCTTCCTTTAAAGGACCATTAAGAAATGTCGTCTTTACGTCCATTTGATAGACAGTGAATCCCTTATGTGCAGCATAAGCAAGAAAAATCCTGACTGCTTCCATACGGGCAACTGGTGCAAATGATTCATCAAAGTCAATTCCCTCTTTCTGGCCATACCCCTTAGCCACTAGCCTAGCTTTGTTCTTGATTATCGTGTTTTCTTCATCCATCTTGTTTTTCTAGATCCATCGAAGATTTAACGGTATTACATCGAATGGTCTGTCAACATGTTCCCAGACTTTAAGTCTTTCAAATTGTTGAAGTTCATCCGTCATCGATTCAATCCAAGCATGATCATCCATGGCTTCTTTGATGTTTTCGGTTCAGCAGTACTCACGGCGAGTGCGAACATACAAACATCGCCATCGGTGGCTAGTTGTCGTCTTGTACGAACGGGCTGTGAAGGGTTTCCAATTACGTGAACCAAAGGATGATCTCGGGTCCAATGATGTGTTGAAGGATGTCGTTGATAAAACGTATGCATATTTGACGGATCAACATGGCGAGTAGAGGACTCTCCAGTTTCGTGTACCGGTATACCGAATGGGTTGTGAAAATCGTCATCGTCAGATAATGCATCGTCTGCTTGATTTGTGTTCTCTGGAGCAATGACAATAGTTGTGGATGTTGTAGGATCGATTGTTGAAGTGATATTCTGAGGAGGTAAATCTGCAGCAACCCGTGTTAAAGTAGATGAAGTTGTATCCTTTTGTTGATGATGATCGGTATCATCATTCGTATCATGAGTGACAGCGGAAGACTTTGATACAACATGTTTATCCCCCGTGAAATATTCATCAAACATTGGTCCATATAACATTTCCAACTCTTCAAGTGTCGTGTCCACTGTCATATCTGCTCTAGGAACATGTTCAAGAACCAGCTTTGAACTTGACGGTTCATTGCTGTGGTCTTGAGTTCAGAGTTTCGTGCGGTTGTGAACGGAAGTCGTATGTCGTTGTGGATCGGGACTTAAACTGCTTTGTTCAAGTGCCATTTCTTATAATTCATCAAACCTGATATGAATAGTCTCGACTATTAATTTTGTTCTCTTGTTGTATACTCTGTATCCCTTAGACTGAGTTGCATATCCCACTAAAATGCATGCATCACCTTTCTCTTTCATCTTGTCCAGATTTTCACCATCTCGAATAATGTAACACGTACATCCAAAAACATGAAGGTGTTTGAGTGAAGGTTTGCGATCATTAATTATGTGATATGGTTTCTTTTCGTGTCTTGGGATAATTAAGGAGCGGTTTTGTGTGTAGCATGCGGTTGACACGGCTTCGGCCCAAAAGTATAGTGGAAGTTTTGAAGCGGATAATAATGTTCGAGCAGCCTCAACTAAAGTACGGTTTTGTCTTTCAACAACGCCGTTTTGTTCGGGTGTTCGAGCAATAGATGTTTCATGTTCAATTCCTTCAGCTTCAAAATAGTTTCTTAGTTTTGAATTCAAAAATTAAGTACCTCTGTCAGTACGAACCACTTTAACTTGAGCTTGAAGACCACGTTGTATCACTTTAAGGAAGCTGATGAGAACATCGGGTGTTTCATCCTTGGACCTCAAGAAGTGAGACCATGTGTACCTTGAGTAGTCATCGACAATTACCATAACGTATTTCTTCCCATTGATACTTTGAACACGCATGGGACCACACAAATCTATATGAAAAAGATCTAACCTTCCTTTAGAGCTTGGTGTAGTCTTTGTCTTAAAACTACACCGTTTAGCTTTACAAAGCTCACAAGAAGAACAAAGATGATCTTTGATGAATTTCAAGTTAAGAAGGCCTCGCACAATATCTTTCTTGGAAAACAAGTTGATGGTATCAAAGTTAAGATAAGATAAATGTTGATGCCATAACCAATCTTAAGTCGTTGAAGCTTTAGCCATGAAACAGATTGGAGTTGAAGATGTGGAGTCTTGTAGTGAAATAGTGTAGAGATCAGTACCCCGTGTTCCAGTAAGTAAGTCATTCCCATCATAATCACGAACAAAACATGTCTTCTTTCTAAAAGAAACCTCCAAATCCGCATCACAGAATTGACCAACCGAGAAAAGATTGTGATTGAGCCCTTCGACGTAGTAAACCCTTTTGATAGTGATATTCCCCTGAACCAAGTCTCCATATCCTAGGATCGGTGCAAATTGATCATTTCCGAATCGGACCGTACCCAGGAACTTCTCCACGAAGTTAATTAGAAGCTTGAGATTCCCCGTCATGTGCTTCGTGCATCCGGAGTCTAGTATGAAGAGAATTATTTCGATCACCTGCAGAAGAATTAGAACACGATGGAGCATTTGCTAAATTGGATTCCATGTTAGTTGTGATTTCCGATTCATTAGTTTCCCTAGGTTCATCACTTAGAGTTACACTAACGCACGTAGTCACATTTTCTGTCCTAACCTTAGGCATCCATTTATATCCTGGAGGACATTGATTAGCAAACCACCATTTCCAAGGCTTTCTAGCAGACTCATATAATTCCCTAATTCTGTTTCTAGGGTTCTTAGTGGTGGAGTCTGATGCAATACTTTTCTTAGGGGGGGTTGCACCAGAATGGTTCACTTTGAGTTTGGGTTTTCTAGCACTAATAGGCATCACAGTTTGCTTCTTAGTTCTAGTTTCTACGCGTTTGACATTATTCGAAACACACATAGCATGATTAGCATTAGCACACTTTCCACATTTCACACAAACAAACTTAACATTCAAAGCATTCAAAGTCGAATCATTCATATCGTTATTACACGCGATTACAGACGTTTTATTCTTAGAAACATTAGAAAGCCTAGGGTGGTCATCTACTGTCTTCATCTTCCCTTGACTTTTGTTTGCCAAACCTTAACATTCATGCGAGTGCTCTTATGCTGGGGCCGGCTAACACTATCAGTGGGGACTAATCCTGTAGTAAAAGACACACGTCTATTAGTGTTTCTAGAAGTCTGAGGTGATTGACTTTCTTTGTTGTGTGTAGCTGTAGTGGCTAATCTATACATCTCTGGTTTAACCACATTTGTGCTCTTAATGCTTTGTGATCGAATATGTGTTGTGGGAGTGTTTTGTGGTAACCTATCCTTCCCATCCGTCTTGGGGGAAAACGCAGGTTTTGCAAATGCAGAATTAGAGAAAACAGATGGTTTTCCCAAGACAGAGGGTCTAGTCACGTTTTGCGCATTGGGTTGTCTTACAACAGGTTTCTTAACACTAGGTTCCACAATTTTCCCTCCCATTTTAGCAACGAGTTTCTGCAACTCAGCTATCGCTCTGTCCCTGTCTTGTAACTGAGCTTTCAACCCTTTAATTTCCAAATTCTGTTCATTCATTTCTCGAAACGTTTGGGAAAGTTTTTCTTGCAATTTATTATCATGCGGAAAACTACCAACGTCTTTTTGCAAAGCAAGTTCAAGAGAATGTCAATGTTTTTGAAGGAAATCAGTTTTGTGTTGAAGTAACTCAAAAGCCTTTTTATCAACATTTTCTTTATGTTTCGAAAGCTCAAGTTCAAGACGCTCACATTCTTTGATTTTATCAAGATATTTGCATGCAACATCAGAATATTCATCGATATCAGCACAATATTGAAGAGTAAAACACAAAATATATTTGGAGAGACATTCTTCTAAGAGTAGATCATATTCGTTTGAAAATTCTGATTTGTCATTTTGAAGTTCATCAATTTCTTTTTCAAGAGACTCAACATATTTCAAATCATCAAACATTTCAGACCGAATCAAATTTTCAAACTCAAGAACATGTTCTTTTGTTATCTTCGTATTTGGTATTAAAAGTTCTTTCACAAGCACAGTTATGTCGTGAGGAATCTCGGTTTTCCACTTATCCTTTTGACGTTTTTCCCAATCGCTTTCAACAATTGATTGAACATTATCAACGTGGAGTTTAAGAAAACCAAGTGTTTTTCTACTTTTGCTTTTAGAAGCATCTAGAGGCAAATAGTTAATATATTTAAAAACATTAGTTTTCTTCTTAGCGGCAAAAGCCTTTTTCCATTGAATTCTTTTTTGTTTGCATTCTAAAAAGAATTCCTCACGAGACTTCTGTTTTTGTGGAGTGAAAAGACCATAAAGACTGTTTAGATAAGCATAGTTATATGGTTTCACAAAATCTTTATTGACCGGTGATCTACTCTCCTCATCCCAAAGGGACGTCTCTTCACTATCTAGATTAGCTACTAGGCAGTCATTATCAGTCCATTCGGACTCATCAAGATATAAGTGAGGGTTCGCAGCTTGAGCTTGTTCGAGGTACTTGGGGGTGGCAAAGCTAGGTTGACCCTTGAAAAACGACTGATGTGCTATCATTCTTACAGTTTGAATAGAGTCATGTGTATTATAAACAATTTTTTTCAAAAAATCGACTTTTTCTTCGAGATCCTTTACTTTTTCAGTATCTTTGCTTTGTCTATTTTTGAAATCTTGTTTTAATGTTTCAACCTCTTGTTTCTTCTCGTCAAGAATTTTAGCAGAATCGATGGTGTTCATAGAAAGCCTCTGTTCAAGTTCATTAATTTTTGTTGTGGCAAGGTATGTTTTTTGACGTTCATCACTTAATAAAACATTAAATTGACATTTTTCTTTAGTTAACAAAGCAAGAGCTTCATTGTATTTATTTTCAAAATCGTCCTTTTTAACGTTGATGACACGACTTTTGTACCCCTCAAGCTCGTTGGTCTTTTGAAGAAGCTCAGCCCTATAACTATCAATAGTCTCACTAGATTTTATAAGAGTGGCTTTGCATTCTTCAAAGTTTTGAGTGAGCGCTGCGTTTGCCTTCTTTAATTGCTTTTGACTCTTTCTATTTTCATTGACATCTTTTTGTAAACTAGCAATTAAATTAGCAAGCGCGACACGCTCCTCGTCATCATACTCATTTGCATGTTGATCATCCTCAAACTCATTATTGCACATGTTTGATGAATCGGGTGTGGTATTGCTATCAACCGTTTCCATGATACACGTGTCAATAATTGTTGTTGGTAGATCACTATGCTCATGTGTATCACCAAACACATTATATTCAACATCATCTTGTACCTTATCAATTGGATCGGTATCAAAGATAGGACCATTGTCATCTTCAGTGACGTTAAGGACCTCATGAATCTTTGCCATGTATGAATAATGTGCCTCGAGTTCTTGGTCGGAGAGTTCATCATCTGTGTCGTCAAGCATTTCTCCTTCCTCAGCTGATAACTTGATTCCAGCTTCCATTTTCTTACACAGCAGCATCTTTTCCTTATGATAAACATAATCTTTAACCCTCTTTGGTTGCCTGCATTCCCTAGCCAAATGTCCATAACCTCGGCAGTTAAAACACTGAATCCCACTTTGTTGCACAACTTGAGTACCAACAGTTTCCCTATTTCCAACAACAGTAGCCACCCTCTGATTATCATACTTAGGTTGTCGATCATACTTTGGAGGACTCTCAGCACGTCTTCGTGTGTCATACCTTGGAGGACTCTGTGCATGGGTGTTCCTCGGGTTTGAAGATGTTCGAAGGTTGTTGTTGGTGGGTTTGTAGATTTTCTTATATTGCTTCATAATGAAAGCCATTTGTTGCTTGAATTCCCTATCCTTTTGAGCTACTTCTTCATCACTGTCTTCTTCAGATGATTGCCCAGGTGTAGGTGATGGTGCTCTTGCAACTTCTTTGCCTCGGGATCGTGTTGGAGCATGTGACTTGGAGACAATGTATGATCGTGGTGATGATGATTGAGTAGAGTAGGTCTTTGAAGTACGAGGGTGATAATCTGGGTAATGTTGAGTTGTAGACACCAAAGCAAGTGGATTGGAAATCTTTGCAACTCGTTCAGCTCGAAGTTCATTTGCCTCATTTTGAAATTGTTTCAAAATGTCAAAGAGCTTGTGATATGAAACTTCGTCTAACTTTTGTTGTTGTTTTACCAAGGTGACAAACCGTGTCCACTCTGGTTGAAGTTGCTGTAGAAATTGGACATTGACTTGCATGGTGGAAACTTGCAAGTTGTTTCGTGTCATATCATTCATCATCTTGTAGAATCGGGAGTAATAAGAATCAATTGATTCCCCATCCTTTGATGTAAACTTGCCAAAGTTCCAAAACATCTTAGTTTTCACATCTTGTTTGTTAAGTGATTCACCTTGTTGCAATCTTTCAATAGCCGTCCACATTTCTTGAGCAGTAGGCATGCGTCAACCGTAGAGTAAATTTCATCTCCAATGCCACTGAGAATTAAGTAGATTGCTTCCATCTCTGCATCAAACCACGCACGGTTCTCTGGGGTGAGGTCGGTCCTCTTTTCATCACGTTCATATGCGGGTTGTGCGTCACTTGTGTCTGTGGCTGGTACTGCAGGAACTTGAATCCTTGAGAGTTTATAGGGTCCATCCAAAATGCATTGCCTTAAAGCATCACCGTTAGGTTTTGTGTCAAGGTAACGTATAAAACGGGATTGCCATTGATCATATCGACCCGACACAAGCATTGGTGGTCTTTCTTTGTTACCTGCCACCATTATGTTGTTGTTCATCACACAATATTCGGCAGTAGAATCCATCTCAATATTCTCTGAAATGATGAATCGAATGTGGATCTTAAGTAGTTGTGTTGTGATTGTTTGGTTGTTGAAATTCCGAAAAGTGCGATTTTTTCTCAGTCCGACAATTAATTCCTCAGTCCGACAAAACGGTAGACCTAAAAAATTTGTAATCACCAAATTTTGAAATTGAGCTAGAAATGTCCTAAAACTAGTATGGAAAAAATTTGAATTTACTTGACGGAAAAATTTTAACTTTTTTTTTTCTTTTTTTTCTTTTTTTTGATCTTCGTGTAAACGATATTCCGAAACTAGTCTAGATGGTGGCTAAGTCTAAAAAATACTCAAACAAAATTTAGCTAAACATGTCATCGGAATGTCCATCGGAATGTGCCATCGGAATGTTGGCTGTCGGAATGTGGGTTGTCAGAATGTTGCTGGTATCGGAATGTTGGGTTCTATCGGAATAACAATCTATCGGAATGTCCTTCTGTCTCAATCCTAGATCGCAATGTTTACTTGTCGGAATCCCAGATCGCAACGTTTACCTGTCAGAATCCCAGATCGCAATGTTCAGATCAGAATATGTTCAGATCGGAATGTTCAGATCGGAATGTGGCTGAAACAAATTTGGCAGAGTAACGACTCAAAATTCCCTTGAAACCGTCGGAATCCCAGATCGCAATGTACGATCGAAATGACTCATCGGAATAAGGTATCGAAATCCTTAGATCGCAAAGTAGAACCTAGTGGTTATTGTGATCTGGCCTCACTCCCTTTGTACTTTCCGATGGTGATACTTGCTATTATTTCGGAAAGATGAAAAACAAGAAAGTTTTCAACTTTTGATCCAAAAGACTTGTGTTTAAGCCAAAACCAAGATACCCAAGTCACTATGACACGAATAAAGAAGTTATACGAATCGAAAAACACTAAAAAGCATAGAAAATATTGAATTCGTGGAAGAAATAGGATCAAATCAAATAAATCAAATGAAAACGCAACAACCAATCACAAAACTACCCCATGGCGATTGATACCAATTGTTGTCCCTAATATATGATGATTCTATACGATTAATGAAGAAAGAAAGGTAGAAATGAGATGAATTTTAGTGAGAGAAAGTAGAGAGAGAAAAGAGAGAGAAATGGTTGGAGAAACTTGTGAAATATTAGATTAGAGAAAAAATGAAATGACCAACACCCTTCCTAACATGCTAGGAAGGGTTTATATAGCCTTTGCTTACATGTAGCTTAATGGGCTATATGATCATGGGCCGAGCTTTCCTTTTCGGCTTTGGTTACTTATGAATGAACCTTAGCTTAAAGTTAAGCCCGTAATAACACGACTAATATACTACCTATTACAACGTTCTAAAATACGATACATAATAAACATATGACCGAGCATTCTTGTTTGGCTCAATATTTTGAGGCTAACAAACCTACACAAGTCACAGATTTAAGAAGCTATATCAATCAAACAAATGTAGAAATATTAAAACAAAAATTCAGTAACAATCAAATAAACATATAAAGCGTATTGCAACAAGAACTTACACTACAATTGACTAATAACGGATTACACTAGCAATTGCTTCAAAATGAAAAAGAAATCGACCTTTCCTCCAGGCCTGTCCGCTGTTGAAGAAGCACGGCGCTGAGCCGGCTTAACACAAATCCTTCAGTATTTGAACACCACTGCTACACTTGACAAACTACCAGAAAAGCTTATGTCGAGGCTAAGCTTGCTGAATCCAAAACCAGTCCTCTGTCGTATCTACTAGGCATAAACAAACAAACTCCAACTAAATCCTGCAAGAGATGTAGAAACAAAACACTATGCTAACAAGTTGAGCTATAAGACTAACAAGAGAACTCAAAAACTGAAAAGAAGTTCGTTTAAAAACTGTATAACAAAAACTCATAAGTTGTGTACTTATGAACTTTAATACTAGAAAATCGGCTTAAAAACTCGGGAATTTCACAAACTTTTTGAACTGAAAACCTCATTAACGATTCTTAAGAAATTTAGCTGCTAAAGGATTAGAAACAAGAGAAATACAAGTAAAAAGATTTAACAGAAAGCTAAAACAGATTTATCTTAAACTAATCTTCAACCAACAACCTAACTACTTTTACTCACTTAAAGATGAAAGTAATAAGCTTCTGGTAAGCTTTTCAGCATAAGCTGGAATCGGCTTTTTAACAAAATTAAGAGTAATGAAGCTATTGAAACAATAACCGATAGACAACAGCCTTAAGATCAAAGGAAAAAGATAAAAGTTCGTTACAATTAATCTCAAACGGACAGTAACTCTAACGAATTAACAGTTCTAAAAGGAATACGAATCACTATACCTGAAAATCAAATCTCATAAGCTAGAACAGCTTATTACTCAAAATCTTATCAAATTAGTTAATAGGAAAGAAAAATAAGAGGAAGAAAAAGATTAAGAAAACTGAACTTTGATCTTTCATTAATGGTGGAAAACTAATTCGGTTACAAACTGATTTAAAGCTTGGAAAACTGATTAACAGAAAGTAGTTACAAGAATTTAACTAATCTACTCCTAAGAGCTAAACTAATGTGTGTGTAAACTATACCTAAGCTAGCCCCTTCAAATGAGAGTCTTCCGTAGTATTTATAGACGTCTGAGAGGTGGTGGTGACGTGTTGCCTCCAATCTTTATCTGCCACGTGTAAAATACGAGGTTGAGATTAGGGTTCTTCATATCATCATTTGGGCATTTCTTCTCCTGTCACTCTTGATCTAATTGATGAGTACCTCCTTATAGAAGAGGAAGAGATGAGCATTTTTGTAGTTTAAGTCTTCCCTTGAATCTTCATGAATCAATCCTAAAATCGATTTGCAGGTCTTGGTGGTGGAAAGAGATGAAGTTACTGCTAAACTCTCTCTCCTCACGTTTGAAGAAGGAAGCCGTATGTTCTTTATTGACTGTGACTTGAGTCCTTGACCAAGTTATAGGTAAAAGTTACATAACTTTTCAAACATTCCTTTTTGGTCCCTCATCTTGTATCTTTTAATCAAAAGTGTTTAGCACTTTTTAAATCAAGTTTCTTTATCATCCTTTGTCTTTGTGAAAATTACACTTTAAGCCCTCGATCTTGGTAAATAATGTCAAGTAAGGTCCTTGAAAGCTCTTTCGTCCTTTTCTTCGTCTTTTATCATAAAAATCCCTTGAAAACGTGTGTTTGATCAAAAATGTATCTTGTTTACCTGAAAATACATGAAACACAAATACCAACGTAATTCTGATATTTTCAGTTAAATATAATGTATTTGACTGTGTTTTGAGTAGTTTTTGGATCATTATTGATGAGTGTTTTCACACTTATAAACTCCCCTCCACTTGACCATTGCCATGACCTCATGCAATGCAGCATTTTAATGCTCTAGAGTGCACTTTTCTCATAATTAACCCAATTTGGCCATTTTATGATTTAATAAACTATGCTATGCTACATGATGGATGATTTCGAATATTTACAATGCAGTGCAAAGAAAACAATTCTATTTATAAATTTTTTATTTTCTTGAAATGGTTTTGATAGAAACAACTCATAAAAAAATCAATGACTTAGATTAGGGCTTTGGTACCATGGATACTTATCACCCTCAAATTTCACTTTCCCATACCAAGCTTAAAAATGGGATCATTGCATTCACAAGTAAAAAGTGCATCAACTTATTCATGACAATTAAATGTGGAACCGATTATTATTTGCGCAAATTGCTTGAAGGCAAATTTGTCATTATTTGAAGCGTGAAATATAAGAAATGTAAAATCCAAAAATAAGGAAGCACGGTTTTAATCCTAATTAATCCTCTCATCCATTACTTGAGAAACCGCTCACAATTAATATAAGTCCGTTTCAAGAGTAATAAGTCATTCGCCTTATGTGTAAAATCCTTATGTCATGCATTAATAAGTAGCTACACACTCGTTAAGGAAAGAAAAATAAAACTCACGCAATAATTTACATCCTCCGCCTTTTTGAGACTTTGGATCTTCAACCCCGTAACCCGTCAAGGTAATATTGGATTGGAGCAATCTATCGAATCCCCGCAATCCGTCAAGGTAATATTGGAATTCAATAGTCACTATAATTAACACCACACTGCCCCTCTTGGGAGTCTTGTATAATTATTATTTTTTTTTCTTTTTTTTTCTTTTTTTCTTTTTTTCTAGCCACTCATTTTATTTTTTTAAGCCGCTCTTATTTTTCTTTATTCCTCACAAAGAAATTTTAAAAGAATAAAAGGAAAAACACCTGCTAAATATTAAGCATGACATAAGTCTAGTACACATAAAACGTTCTAACTTAGAATCTTAAGACGTACTTATACCAACCATGAATGATTAGAAAAAAATGCATAAGAGATTACAAACCAATTAAAACCGTTCTTGATTATTTATTAACATATATACATGCGAAGAAATTAGAGGTAAAGAAGAGAAGGGTTTAGCCACAAGTAATTATCATGAAGTTTATCTAGCCCTTTTATACTTGCTTCAACTCTATCATTTCCCATTCTTCACAAGTTTAAAATCTCAAATAATGAGAGTGGTGGACGCTTAGCCTAGTAGACCAATGAAGGACTACATGGTTAAGGATACTAGCTAGAGAGTGCTAAGAGAAGCAAACTCGGGTTGAGTCAAAATATCTATGGCGGGCCTAATATGTCAAAGAAGTCTAAATTTGTTAAACCATGTCCTTATTATATTTTTTTCATTTTTATATATTTTTGATGAAAAATAAAAGAAGAAATATATACAATGCAAAAGTGTTATGCAAATGAAAAATGATTAATGCAAAAATTATGAATGCATATTTTTGGTGACCAAAGTAGATCAAAAATTTGAAAAAAATGTTTGAAAAATAAATTTCTGTGTTATCATGAAGTTAAGGCAATGGTATAGGTAAGGTCACTTCAATAGAAGTCTCCCCTACACTTAAGATAAACAGTGTCCTCAATGTTTAAGAGCATGGGAGTATAAACTCCCCTACACTTATGACATTGATTACTTTGCTTAACCCAAGTTAAGGAAGAGACAACTAAAGGGTATTCATTTTAAGCACAATGTTGAATAGCACGATAGCAAAAACTAATCGAAGTGAACCGGATACACGGGCCTCCTCCATAAGCTCCAAGAATGAAATGAGAGAGAGCAACCCTTGAAACAAACACAAACAAACGAAGAAAGGCCACCCCTCCACTTCAACTCTACTATACATCCTTTTAATTAAACCTAACCTATTTAGATCTACTCTACGTTTTCTAACCTAGTTATTCAATGCTTGAGATTTTAACCCTAAGTTGCTAGCTCGACTCGGCCCCAAATTAGGTTGTCCTTGGGGAAACCATCATGGAGACTAAAGAATATCCACTTTGAAGCACGTCTCACATGATACACTCAAACTTAGCACGTTGCCATTTACTATAAGATTTACAATATCCGCCTCGATAAATGGAACGGTCCAACGTGTCTCAAGTTTGTCCAACATACGAACTCTCTTAAATAGGAAGCACTCCAGGATCAAATACATAGTTTCATCTCGACAAGTGAACAACTCCAACGTAGGTAGCATCACCAAAGTAAGCTCATACAAGAAGTCCATATCAATCGAAATCACACTCTTAAGTTGAGTAGATGAAAACTGTGACACCCTAGAATCGAGGTCATTTACGATACCCTAAATTACGCTAATTTTTGAAATTTTTGATAAATTTTAATTTCTATAATTATACGTATTTTGGTTAGAGCCGATGTTCGAGGTTATAATTTTTACGGTTGACGTTTTGAGAAGGACGATGACGATTACGATCCCGAGAGATGCCCAATTTTATATAATTTTTGACGATTTATCGATAATGTAATTTTTCGAGAATTTTATTTACGGTACGTGTTAAGTTGAGTCGTGTGAGTTTTATAGCCTTCCAAGTACGTTTAAAGTATCCCAAAAATATTTTGGAGCATTCGGGAAGAGTTCCGACTCCCGTAAAATTTTCAAAATTGACAAATGAGTCAAACCCGCAAAGTTTTGAGGTTGTTTTCTATTTAAGGACAAAAGAAACTAGAAATTGCAACAAGGTCCCTCCTAACTAACAAAAGGGGGCAAAGTGGACAAACACACAAACACACACAAACATTTACAAGAAAAATCAAACACTCCCTCCCCTTGTCTCTCTCAAAACTCACGGCACACCTCAAACACACAAAAATCCACCAAAAATCTTTTCTACTTGATTTTTCAAAAATCTAAGGTTAGACCACGCTTAGTTTGGTCATTACCCACCTATTCATGTAATCAAATCCAACATGCATTGATAAAAATTTTTCAAGATTTTTCATATGATCCAAAATTCGTTTTTGTGGCTTTTTGAGCTAATGCATGTTTATTTTGAGTGTTATGGAAGTATAAACACCATGAAAACCCACCAAAATTAATTTGGTTGTGGTGATTTGGTCACCCAAACCCCACGGCAAAGGGGTGTTTGGGGGAGCCATGGTGGTTGATGAATATGCATGTTATTATTGTGTTTGGTTATTTGTTTTATGATGATTTACATAGGTGTTACTACTTGCATGTGTATTTTTCTTTGATTTTGATTTTGAGATTGGTTGATCAATAGGGGTAGGATGGAAGTTTGATGTTAGGATATGTTTGGGAAGTCTTAGGATGATGTTTAGAGTTGGTTAGAAGTCTTGGAATCGAGTCTAAGCATGTTTTTGGTATAGTCATTTTTAGGCAGAAACATTTGGTCTATTTTGGAAAAATGATTTTTGTTCCAAGTCTTGAAAACTAAATATAGTGATAGAGGGTTTTTCTAGCTTTAATTTGGTATAAGGTAGAGCCCGTGACTCAAAACGAGCTAAAAGTTATGACATTTTAAAGATCGGGTACCGGGAGACGAGGACTTTCACAATCCGGATTTGTGTAAAGTTTTAGTCAAATCCCGAGGGTCACAAGTATAATTTGGTGAATGATCAAGGGTCAAAACTTGGTCTCTAACCTGTACAAATGAGTCTATATGTTGACTTATGAGTCAAGGAAGTCAAAGGTATTTTTCATATAGGTCAAAGTGGTCAAAATTGGTCGAAGCGCAATTTCAGCCCGTAAAATGTAGTCGTGGAAATGAGTTGCGTGACGGGTCGTAAAAGTGAAAACTTTTGTTGGACTTAAAAACATGTTATCTACAGGTCATATAGGATTTTTGGAAATTTTATCAAATTTTATAAGTGTGGTTTAATAAGGTAAAACAGCCCGTACTTTAGTCAAGTACCGGCGAGAACGAGTAAAAATGGATAACGTAGGTTATAAGAACGAATGGAATAAAATGAATGATACTTGTTGTTTTTGTTTTTGGCGTAAGTTATATTGGTCATAAGTGACTTATATATATGTATTTTATACAGTACCGTAAGTATTTAAATGAGATTACTCATTACGCGTTATTTGTGATAGGTGTTGATTTACCCGGGCATCCGTTTCATCGTCAGTGAACACTCCTCGAACTACCGACTACTTAATATCTAAGGTGTGAATTTATAGCCTCGCTTATACTATTTTAAATTGTTTTACCCGCGAGGGAAATGCATGCTAGTTTTTAAAAGGAACGTATATCATGAATGATTGTTAGACCCGAAAGTTGCCTTAGAAATTGTGTTGAGTACCAAAGTTGCAAAAGTCCCTAAATTCATGAACTATTAACTATTGTCTTGCCCTTGCGAAGGGGGAAATAGCCGCTTATGCAATTTGTAGTACTACGGGGTTGACGACCCAATGCTAGCCGAGAAGCTGTACTTATAGTAAGTTCTGCGGTAGATTATTTTGTATGAGAAATAAGGTATAATTGCAACTGATGCCTTTAGAGGGGCACTGGTTTCATCTGAATCATGCCGGTATATTTACGCGGGTGATTGAGTTAACGGATTAGTGTCATGAGCTTAAACACAATTGTCAGTATCCTGATTATAGTTTGTTTGATCGACAAGACTATAAATGATCACGAATGGTTTTTATTATATATATACGTTCAAATGGATTGAAAAACCTATGAATTCCACTCAACGTTTTCGTTGACCAAAATTTTGGCATGTATTTCAGGTAACCGCTGAGCAGTAGGATGGAGCATGCATGGGATGGAGGTTGTGTGATCGGCTTGGTGTCCGCTTGTTTTTCCCTCCTTTTCTACTTAAACAATTTTTATGTTTAATGTCATGTGATTGTAAAACTGAAGTTTTTGGGTTGAGATTCATGGGGACCGAAACGCTAAACTCTGTGCACTATTTGGGGTTGGAAAAACTGTGGACATGTATTATTTAACAATTTTAAATTTCAATTTTTAAGTCGACGTCTTTTTAGCGTCGTTTGATATCTCTTGTGTGCAATGAATACTGTGTAGCACCCATTGTTGTAGTTCCGCTGCGCATAACAATTGTGGGGGTGTTACAGATTGGTATCAGAGCCACGAGTTATAGAGAACGAGGTCGTTTTTAAAAATCCTAAACTATAACTTTTGGTGTCGTAAGAAAAGGGTCCAAGCACACACAACTATCCTGCATGGCTCCGGTAAGATTTATTGTTGTATTTATGGCATTTGACGTATACTTTTGAGTAAAGTATATATGTGGGCAATTATTATATAAGTATGGAATTACTATATGTAGACGTTAAATTTTACGTGAAATATCCGACATCGTAATTTTCATATTTATCATGCATGAGCATCATATTATTACATTTCGGGCATATGTACCACCTTTGCATTGCATTTGCATGCATATATTTATAATTATTGTATAATTACTTATGTACCCTCCGAAATTCGCTGTTATTGCAGGAATGGCCGAGGTACCGCCCAACGATAACGGTAACGATGTACGAGCCCAGGACCCCGACTCAAGGAGAACTACTTGTCCCACGCCTATGCGTACTTCCCATCTGGTTGGTGTACCAGATATTCCCAGAAGAGCCGAAGGTGCAATGAGCGCAAATTCTCTTCATCAAGGCATCCCAAGAATTTGCTGTCCCGGACCGAGGGATTATCATGACGTGCGACGGACTGTGAGAGGTTTGGAAGGATCGATGTGCATGAGGTATGTAGTGGAATCAAGAGTGGTCAGTAGATTCGACGAGAATGACAAGGCGGACGAAAGATTGTTGGAAAGGACTTCAAGGATTGCGTATGATGGGATGATGAACACAAGTGCCATCAACAGTTTGAAATCAATGGTTGCGAATTTGAGTGCTAGTCTTGATCGTGTGAGGGAAGATCAGATGAGGTTGTCGAGGATGCAGAGTTGGGAGCATCGTGTGAGGGATTCATTGCCCCCGGATTGGAGATTCGTGGACGATGTGGAGATGGAGGCGAATGACTTCATGGTTCAGCCGCCTACTGGAGGTGCTTGTATTTCGGTGGGAAGTCAAGGAGCGATTGAGCATGGATCCACATCAGGGACGAGAAAGGAAACAGAATGTGGGCCTGATGAGAAAGGAAAGGGAAAAGTGGATGATGTGGACGAGGACGTGAGTGATGAGGAAACCGAGGACGACGACGAGCCGCCATCCAAGAGGCCGTGTGGATCACCACATGCCTAGTTACTTGTTTTGTATTTTTCTTTGATCATTGTAATAGAACTATTTTAGACCTTTGTATGATGGTATTATGACGAGAAACTCAAGTACTTGATGTTTTGTGGTGAATGATTGTAGTGGCATTACTTGTCACGATTTTGGTTAACTATCAATACAATCTATGTTACCTTTCATGATCTGTGATATGTCTTAAATTTGATCTTTTGTGGTGTGAATTGATGAATATTAGTAACTCCGTAGTGATGTGTCGTTGTATGTATTTTATGTCTGGGAAACTTGATATGAATACTTACATTGTTTTTCTATTTTTTCTTGTCTTGCAGAAAGAGATATTCGATAAAACAATGCCTCCAAAGTTGACTGCCGATCGTGTTAACAACATGATTCAGGAAGCGATAGCTAATGCGTTGGAAGCGGACCGAGCTGGGAGAAATCAGGATCCAGGAAGGAACGCGGGGAGACAACCAGCCCCGAGAGTGTGTACCTATTCTAGCTTTATGAAGTGCGGTCCCACGCAGTTCCGTGGATCGGGTGGAGCACTAGAACTTAGGCGATGGTTGGAAAAAGTTGAGAGTACGTTTGAAATCAGTGGTTGTGCAGAGGCGGATAAAGTAAAGTTTGCAGCAGCTACATTTCTGGATGATGCGTTAAGCTGGTGGAATACTCAGGTAGCTACGGTGGGATTGGCTGTGGCAAATGCGAGGACGTGGAATGCAACCAAAGCTTTGTTGACAAAGAAGTTTTGCCCAGAGGAGGAATTGGGGCAATTGGAGGACGAACTGAGACACTTGACCTTAAGGAACAACGATATAGCTGCTTACACCAGGAGATTCAATGAGTTAAGTCTTTTGTGTCCGGACATATTTGCCAATGACGCCAAGAAAATGAAGCAGTATATTAAGGGTTTATCTAGCAACATCAAGGGTGAAACAACTTCGTCGAAACCTGGAACGTTTGACGAGGCGGTTCAAATGGCACACGCTTTGATGGACGTTAAGCTTCAGGATAAGCAGAATTACATTGCTGAGGGTAACAAAAGAAAATGGGAGGCAGCACAAGGTAATCAATCCCAAGGCCAGAACCGAGGAGGAAACCGAAACAACCAAGGGCCGAACCGTAATCAGCAGTTTAATCAGAGAAGGAACGAAGGAATGAGGGCCGTGACAAACCCTAGAGGTGTGAAGGTGAACCCCCATTGTGGAAAGTGCAACTTGTATCATGTTGGAAACTGCCCGCAGGCATGCGGCAAGTGTGGAAAGGCAGGTCATAGGACTGCTAGTTGTCGAATGGGAGGAGTAGCCACTGGGGCTAATGCTATCAGGATGAGAGGATGTTATAGCTGTGGAGAAAGGGGGCATGTGCAAGCAAATTGCCCGAAGGCAGGGAACAGACGGGGAGGAAATAATGCGGCAGCTGTATATCAAGTGGGAACTGCTGATAAACCACAAGGTCCCAATGTGGTTACCGGTACGTTTTTGCTAGACGCTTGTTATGCTAGTATTTTATTTGATTCTGGCTCCGACAAGAGTTTTGTAGACGTTAGATTTAGTCGTAATATCGATAGAGAACCGGTATTGTTAACGACTAGTTATAATGTTGAATTAGCCGATGGAAAAATTGTTAGTACGAATTCTATACTGAAAGGGTGTACCTTGAAGTTAGGAAACTACGCTTTTAAAATCGACTTGATGCCTATAGAGCTAGGATCGTTTGACGTGATTGTGGGAATGGATTGGTTAATGGCGCATAGTGCTACAATCGTCTGTGGTGAGAGATTGGTGCAGATTCCGCTGAGGAATAGGGTTTTGACGGTTAAGGGAGACGAAAGCACTTCTCGTTTGAAGGTGATTTCGTGTTTGAAGATGATGAAGTACGTGGAGAGCGGATGCGATGTGTTTTTGGCACAGGTTTCGAGCGATGGTGATGTAGAGGCGAGGATTGAAGAGGTACCAGTTATTCGCGAGTATCCGGACGTTTTTCCAGACGAGTTGCCAGGTTTACCGCCTACCCGTGAGGTCGAATTTCGAATTGATTTAGTGCCAGGAGCTGCACCGGTTGCACGTGCACCTTATCGCTTAGCACCATCTGAGTTAAAGGAGTTAGCGGATCAATTGAAGGAGTTGATGGATAAAGGATTTATTAGGCCGAGCTCATCACCTTGGGGAGCGCCAGTGTTGTTCGTAAAGAAGAAGGATGGTTCGTTTAGAATGTGTATTGACTATAGAGAACTCAATAAGCTGACGGTTAAGAATCGGTACCCATTACCGAGGATTGATGATTTGTTCGATCAATTGCAAGGGTCCAGTGTATACTCAAAGATCGATTTAAGATCAGGGTATCATCAACTGCGTGTAAGAGAGGAGGATATTCCTGTAACTGCCTTTCGTACGCGGTATGGACACTTTGAATTTCGAGTGATGCCGTTTGGGTTGACTAACGCGCCTGCTGTATTCATGGATCTTATGAATCGCGTGTGCAAGCCGTATCTAGATAAGTTTGTTATTGTTTTCATCGACGACATACTTATTTACTCTAAGAGTAAGGAGGAGCACGAGAAGCACCTGAGAAAGATTTTGGAGTTGTTAAGGAAGGAGAAACTGTATGCAAAATTCTCTAAGTGTGAGTTTTGGTTGGAATCAGTGCAGTTTCTAGGTCATGTGATTGATAAGGAAGGAGTTCGTGTAGATCCTGCTAAGATCGTAGCGATCAGGGAATGGTCAGCACCGACGACACCGACTGAAGTTCGACAATTTTTGGGTTTAGCTGGGTATTATAGAAGGTTTATTGAAGGATTTTCGTTGATTGCGAAACCATTGACGCGGCTTACCGAGAAGAATAGGGTGTATGAATGGGGAAATGAGGAAGAGCTTGCTTTCGAAACGCTCAAGGATAAGTTATGTTCCGCGCCGATTTTATCATTGCCTGAAGGAACCGAAGACTTCGTGGTGTATTGTGATGCGTCTCGTAAAGGTTATGGAGCAGTGTTAATGCAACGTGAGAAGGTGATAGCTTACGCGTCGAGGCAATTAAGGAAGAACGAGGAGAACTACACGACGCACGACTTGGAATTAGGAGCGGTAGTTTTTGCGTTGAAGCTGTGGAGACACTATCTGTATGGGACAAAGTGTGTTGTATTCACTGATCACAAGAGTTTGCAGCACATTTTAGATCAAAAGGAGTTGAATATGCGACAAAGACGATGGGTTGAACTATTGAGTGATTACGATTGTGAAATTCGCTATCACCCTGGGAAGGCGAATGTTGTAGCAGATGCTTTGAGTAGGAAGGAACGGGAGAAACCTTTGAGGGTTAGAGCTTTAGTGATGAGTGAGAGCGTTGACTTAACCGAAACCATACTGAAGGCTCAGGAGAGAGGATTGATGAAAGGGAATGTTGAAGCCGAGAATTTGGGGCGAATGTTGAAACCTATTTTCGTGATTAGGTCTGACGGACTAAGATATTTTGAGAATCGAATTTGGTTACCATTGTGTCCATCTGAGGAAGGAAAGCCTGGAGTTAGAGAATTGGTTATGAATGAGTCGCATAAGTCGAAGTATTCGATACATCCTGGATCGGATAAGATGTACCACGACCTGAAGAAAGTTTATTGGTGGCCGAATATGAAGGCAGATATTGCTCGTTACGTCAGTAAGTGTTTGACTTGCGCGAAGGTTCAGGCAGAACATAAGAAACCATCTGGATTGTTGGTACAACCGGAAATCCCAGAATGGAAATGGGAGAAAATCGCAATGGATTTTGTGACGGGTTTACCTAGGACTCCTAGTGGATGCGATATGATATGGGTAATTGTGGACAGGTTGACGAAATCTGCTCATTTCTTACCTATGAAGAAGACGGACAGCATGGAAAGACTCGCCAGCGTGTACGTGAAAGAGATCGTCTGTAGACATGGAGTGCCGTTATCGATCATTTCGGATCGCGACAGTAGATTTACGTCGGAATTTTGGGAGATCGCTTCAACGTGCGATGGGCACTGAACTGAGTTTAAGCACGGCTTATCACCCGGAAACTGACGGCCAGAGTGAACGAACGATTCAAACGATGGAGGACATGCTCCGAGCGTGTGTGATTGATTTTGGAGGAAGTTGGGAACGCCACTTGCCTCTGGTGGAATTTTCGTACAATAATAGTTATCATGCGAGTATCAAAGCGGCACCGTTCGAAGCATTATATGGAAGGAAGTGTAGATCGCCCGTGTGTTGGAGTGAAGTAGGGGAAAGTCAATTGACTGGACCCGAAATGGTTTTAGAAACAACAGAGAAGATCGTGCAGATCAAGAACCGACTACTTGCTGCGAGAAGCCGACAGAAAAGTTATGCCGATAACCGAAGGAAACCGTTGGAGTTTGAAGTTGGAGATATGGTTATGCTCAAGGTATCGCCATGGAAGGGTGTAATTCGTTTTGGGAAGAAAGGAAAGTTGAGTCCGAGGTATATTGGACCGTTTAAGATTGTTGAACGAATTGGACCAGTAGCGTACAAGTTAGAATTGCCGACCGAGCTTAGTGCTATTCATGACACGTTTCACGTATCGAACCTGAAGAAGAGTTTGGCGGACAAGGAATTGGTGATTCCTTTGGACGAGATTCGACTAGACGACAAAATGCACTTTGTGGAAGAACCTGTGGAAATCATGGACCGGGAGGTCAAGCGGTTGAAGCATAGTAGGATTCCCATTGTGAAGGTCCGATGGAATTCTAAGCGTGGACCGGAATACACCTGGGAACGTGAGGACTTTTTCAAGGAAAGGTATCCTCATTTGTTCCAGTAAGACGAAATGTGAGCCCAAGAAGAGGCGAGCGCCGGGACGTCGCTCTCTTTAAGGAGGGGTGGATGTGACACCCTAGAATCGAGGTCATTTACGATACCCTAAATTACGCTAATTTTTGAAATTTTTGATAAATTTTAATTTCTATAATTATACGTATTTTGGTTAGAGCCGATGTTCGAGGTTATAATTTTTACGGTTGACGTTTTGAGAAGGACGATGACGATTACGATCCCGAGAGATGCCCAATTTTATATAATTTTTGACGATTTATCGATAATGTAATTTTTCGAGAATTTTATTTACGGTACGTGTTAAGTTGAGTCGTGTGAGTTTTATAGCCTTCCAAGTACGTTTAAAGTATCCCAAAAATATTTTGGAGCATTCGGGAAGAGTTCCGACTCCCGTAAAATTTTCAAAATTGACAAATGAGTCAAACCCGCAAAGTTTTGAGGTTGTTTTCTATTTAAGGACAAAAGAAACTAGAAATTGCAACAAGGTCCCTCCTAACTAACAAAAGGGGGCAAAGTGGACAAACACACAAACACACACAAACATTTACAAGAAAAATCAAACACTCCCTCCCCTTGTCTCTCTCAAAACTCACGGCACACCTCAAACACACAAAAATCCACCAAAAATCTTTTCTACTTGATTTTTCAAAAATCTAAGGTTAGACCACGCTTAGTTTGGTCATTACCCACCTATTCATGTAATCAAATCCAACATGCATTGATAAAAATTTTTCAAGATTTTTCATATGATCCAAAATTCGTTTTTGTGGCTTTTTGAGCTAATGCATGTTTATTTTGAGTGTTATGGAAGTATAAACACCATGAAAACCCACCAAAATTAATTTGGTTGTGGTGATTTGGTCACCCAAACCCCACGGCAAAGGGGTGTTTGGGGGAGCCATGGTGGTTGATGAATATGCATGTTATTATTGTGTTTGGTTATTTGTTTTATGATGATTTACATAGGTGTTACTACTTGCATGTGTATTTTTCTTTGATTTTGATTTTGAGATTGGTTGATCAATAGGGGTAGGATGGAAGTTTGATGTTAGGATATGTTTGGGAAGTCTTAGGATGATGTTTAGAGTTGGTTAGAAGTCTTGGAATCGAGTCTAAGCATGTTTTTGGTATAGTCATTTTTAGGCAGAAACATTTGGTCTATTTTGGAAAAATGATTTTTGTTCCAAGTCTTGAAAACTAAATATAGTGATAGAGGGTTTTTCTAGCTTTAATTTGGTATAAGGTAGAGCCCGTGACTCAAAACGAGCTAAAAGTTATGACATTTTAAAGATCGGGTACCGGGAGACGAGGACTTTCACAATCCGGATTTGTGTAAAGTTTTAGTCAAATCCCGAGGGTCACAAGTATAATTTGGTGAATGATCAAGGGTCAAAACTTGGTCTCTAACCTGTACAAATGAGTCTATATGTTGACTTATGAGTCAAGGAAGTCAAAGGTATTTTTCATATAGGTCAAAGTGGTCAAAATTGGTCGAAGCGCAATTTCAGCCCGTAAAATGTAGTCGTGGAAATGAGTTGCGTGACGGGTCGTAAAAGTGAAAACTTTTGTTGGACTTAAAAACATGTTATCTACAGGTCATATAGGATTTTTGGAAATTTTATCAAATTTTATAAGTGTGGTTTAATAAGGTAAAACAGCCCGTACTTTAGTCAAGTACCGGCGAGAACGAGTAAAAATGGATAACGTAGGTTATAAGAACGAATGGAATAAAATGAATGATACTTGTTGTTTTTGTTTTTGGCGTAAGTTATATTGGTCATAAGTGACTTATATATATGTATTTTATACAGTACCGTAAGTATTTAAATGAGATTACTCATTACGCGTTATTTGTGATAGGTGTTGATTTACCCGGGCATCCGTTTCATCGTCAGTGAACACTCCTCGAACTACCGACTACTTAATATCTAAGGTGTGAATTTATAGCCTCGCTTATACTATTTTAAATTGTTTTACCCGCGAGGGAAATGCATGCTAGTTTTTAAAAGGAACGTATATCATGAATGATTGTTAGACCCGAAAGTTGCCTTAGAAATTGTGTTGAGTACCAAAGTTGCAAAAGTCCCTAAATTCATGAACTATTAACTATTGTCTTGCCCTTGCGAAGGGGGAAATAGCCGCTTATGCAATTTGTAGTACTACGGGGTTGACGACCCAATGCTAGCCGAGAAGCTGTACTTATAGTAAGTTCTGCGGTAGATTATTTTGTATGAGAAATAAGGTATAATTGCAACTGATGCCTTTAGAGGGGCACTGGTTTCATCTGAATCATGCCGGTATATTTACGCGGGTGATTGAGTTAACGGATTAGTGTCATGAGCTTAAACACAATTGTCAGTATCCTGATTATAGTTTGTTTGATCGACAAGACTATAAATGATCACGAATGGTTTTTATTATATATATACGTTCAAATGGATTGAAAAACCTATGAATTCCACTCAACGTTTTCGTTGACCAAAATTTTGGCATGTATTTCAGGTAACCGCTGAGCAGTAGGATGGAGCATGCATGGGATGGAGGTTGTGTGATCGGCTTGGTGTCCGCTTGTTTTTCCCTCCTTTTCTACTTAAACAATTTTTATGTTTAATGTCATGTGATTGTAAAACTGAAGTTTTTGGGTTGAGATTCATGGGGACCGAAACGCTAAACTCTGTGCACTATTTGGGGTTGGAAAAACTGTGGACATGTATTATTTAACAATTTTAAATTTCAATTTTTAAGTCGACGTCTTTTTAGCGTCGTTTGATATTTCTTGTGTGCAATGAATACTGTGTAGCACCCATTGTTGTAGTTCCGCTGCGCATAACAATTGTGGGGGTGTTACAAAAACCAATTTTTCCCAAACATATGTATCCCAGGATCAAAAACCTTTCCCTTTATGGGAAAATAAGGAGATGAACTCGTATCAACCATATAATATTCCCCCTTAGTGATCAAAGCATCATGAGATAATGAAGGTGTAGGTATCAAAACATCATAACTATTATGTCCATGTTAGGCTCGTCATCATCATCAAAAGGTGGGTAATCTTCCATAGAAGGCATAGTGAAAGGAGGATCAAAATTAATAGTGTCTTGTGAAGGAGGTGTAATCTCTAGGGTCCCAAAAAGCAATGTAGTAATAAGACGAACCTCCTCTTCCAAATTAGAAACACTATCGTCGACCTCTATATCAAAATGTGCAAGAGTATCCTCTATGGTGGTATCAATCTCCATAAAAAAAGTCCATATCAAAGGTTTTGGGTTCTAAAGGTGCCTTAGATGAAAAAGTATCAATCTCTAAGAGGAAAGGATCTTCATCAATAACCAACTTCAAGGGTGGGAGGGTGGGAACATAAGGCTCAAAAGGAGGTGTATTAATGAGAGAATCACTCAAAGGGATGATATGATCATGAAAATCAATAGGTGTATCCTCAAAAACCAGTGAAGGATGATCAATCAAGGGTTCTTCTTCTATAGACTCATTATTAGGTTCTTCATACTCCTCAAAAAGTGGGTTATCAAAACATGTCTCAAAAAGAGGATTTGAATATATCACAAAATTACTCAGAGAAATAGGTGAAGGAGTCATAGAAGAAATGGAGTCATCATCATCAGAAGTAAAGGATTCATCACTATCAGAAAGATCTTCAAAGGTTTCATCACAAGAATCATAAGATGGGAGAGGAGAAGGATCCGCATTTCCTATAGGAGCAAACTCTTCATCCAAATTAGGAATGTTATCTTGACAAGACAAATCATTGGATGATATAGCATAAGATGCATCACTAGAATCACAATCATCATCCTCTATTTGTGGCAAGTCTTTCACAAATTCTTCTTCAATCTCATTATCCATTTCTATAAACAATTCATCAAGATCAAAGTCACCAAAATCACTAGTAGTAGCATGAAGGTCAACATGTGATGAAATCTCAATGTGATCATGAGGAGAAGAGGTATCAATACAAAGCTCGTCACATGGTTCATTGGAAACACCCTCAAGCTCTCTTTGGATTAGGATAAGGTTCTCAACACTAGAAGAGGTTAATTCATCCAAATCGATGTTTGTATTAGTGCTAAGAGGCTCGTCCCCCATGGTTAAAGAGTCGGTGGGTCCCATGTGAGGTAAAGGTGATGAAGGTGTGTATGGCTCAAGTATAGTCAGTGGAGAGATGGCAGGGTCTATAATAGGAACATCACTAAGTGTATCATCCTCAACATCTACTCTCAAAGAAGGCTCATCATCAGGTAAAGCATCGTCAGGTCTCATGAGTCGCAAGACGTCTGTTCGCAAGCCTAAGATGTTCGGATCAGTTGCCTATTTCATTTGCTCAAGTGCTTGCATTATAAATTTAAAAGCATCTTTACTCAAGAAATGATAAATGCCTTGATTGTGAAAGGTTGTTTGATTATGACTTTGAAAATTCTCTTCATTTTGAAAATCGTCTTGATTTAAAAATTCTTGATTTTGAAAATCCTCATTAAACCCTTGATCATAATCGCTCGCGTATAGATGACAATTATTTGCACCATGCGGTCCTACACAAGTCGCACAAGGCCCATACACAGCTCGATAATTCTCGTCTTGTAATATCTCCAAAATAGGACGATTATCCATGTGTGGCAAAATGGTCGAATGTATATACAAGTGAAGTGACGTCTAAAAGCTTCCTCGAGGAAGGAAGTAATACACCAAAGGTGGTTTGTTTACACGTGTGAGAGTACACGTGTAAGTAAACTCGAGGAGTGTGAGATAAGCTCTCGGTCGACTTTTGAGAGAGAAGAGATTATCTCCCTCGAGGTGCAATAATTAATATCCACAAGAAAAAAATAATATATGTAATTACTACTTGGGTGCAAGACCCCCAATCAAGCCTTCCTTCTTAGAATACGCACTAGTGAACGGGGGGTTAGGTGGCGCGAAGCACTTAAGTACCTATTGACCCTTAGATGGCATTTTATAGCACATCGCCTTTCTATTCACTTTGTAGTTTGTATTCTTCGAATTATTGCCTATTGGAAGTATTTATCTATTCTTGCTTTATTGAGTTTGATCGATACGCGTGTCAAGGACCGGAACGCCCCCAAACACGGTGTATTGCCTTGGCAATACTTATGGAAGATATGTGTATTGGTTGTTCTTATACGTATACGTATTTACATATAATAATATATCAAAAATATTTTTGTATTTATTTGATTTTTTTAAGAAAAATACTATATGTACGTAAAAACGATGAAAACCGATATAATATATATTTTTGGGTGTAATCTTTTTGGAAAAAGATTACTTTTTGGATTTTTTATTTTTTTTGTTTCAATTCTTTAGGAAAAGAATTGATTTTTGTGACTTTTTATTTTTTTGTATTTTTATCTTTTTGATTTTTTTTATGTTTTTGATTTATAATACGTAAAAATAACGTTCACAAAGTGAACGGATCCCAAAATCCAATTGTCTCACTCGAAACCGTTAATATTCACGAAAAGAACCGGCAGCGGCGCCATTTAATATTTTCTTTTTTAGTTCGTTTTCTCTCGGTCTTATCGAATTGATATAACAATTCAAGCTCGAGTTAATTGTTTTTGGTGGTAAAAACTTGTTTGGAATTTATGTCTAATTGGCACAAAGCATGTAAAAAGTGTAAAATATTATACTATAACTACATTTACGTACTAATCTAAAACATTTTGCATTTACCACAATTACATGTACAAAATATAAGAATGCAAAATACAAATTTATACTACAAAGTAAAATTGTAGAATTACAAAATGTAAAATATAAAACTAATTTTATAACAAAAATTATCAGATCTATTTTACAAAACTGTTTCTTTTATAAAACTAACATGTAAAATGATAATAAAATCTGTTTCAACTAAAATTTCTTTAAAACGTAAATCAAATTCTCCTAAAACTAATAAAGTGACAAGTTTAAAAATAGACTAACAAGCCCAAATTCGAGCTGGCCCAACATCATGACTGGTCAACTTAGCTAATGAACGGGATAAAAAAATGCGACTGAAACTTCCAAGTATTAACAAAAACAATACATTTACTAAATGTAACAACTACTGAAAGGAAGACTAACTGACTTACTATTCTTATAGAAATAAAATCACAAGTTCGATCCTGACAAACTACTCTTTTTTGAACTTACTGATTTTCTAAAAAAAACTTAGTATCAACCTCCTAGTAAACTAAACACTACAAGATGCTATGAAATTGAAATCTTTGAATTATCTTATTTGAAACTTATTTCTACATTAAAACCTACTGAATGAATTCAAATATTCTTAACAAACTAAAATGAGCACATGAGTACTAATCTACTAAACCAGATTAGTACTGTCCAGCCAAACAGATATCCTAATAAGCTAGAAGTCTTAGAAGCTCAAACAGATTTCCTATTCAATCCAATGATTCAGCAAATGCAACCTACACAAGTCACAGATTTAAGAAGCTATATCAATCAAACAAATGTAGAAAATTTAACAAAAATTTAGTAACAATCAAATAAACATATAAAGCGTATTGCAACAAGAACTTACACTACAATTGACTAATAACGGATTACACTAGCAATTGCTTCAAAATGAAAAAGAAATCGACCTTTCCTCCAGGCCTGTCCGCTGTTGAAGAAGCACGGCGCTGAGCCGGCTTAACACAAATCCTTCAGTATTTGAACACCACTGCTACACTTGACAAACTACCAGAAAAGCTTATGTCGAGGCTAAGCTTGCTGAATCCAAAACCAGTCCTCTGTCGTATCCACTAGGCATAAACAAACAAACTCCAACTAAATCCTACAAGAGATGTAGAAACAAAACACTATGCTAACAAGTTGAGCAATAAGACTAACAAGAGAACTCAAAACTGAAAAGAAGTTCGTTTAAAAACTGTATAACAAAAACTCATAAGCTGTGTACTTATGATCTTTAATTCCAGAAAATCGGCTTAAAAACTCGAAAATTTCACAAACTTGTTTAAACTGAAAACCTCATTAACGATTCTTAAGAAATTTAGCTGCTAAAGGATTAGAAACAAGAGAAATACAAGTAAAAAGATTTAACAGAAATTTAAAACAGATTTATCTAAACCAATCTTCAACCAACAACCTAACTACTTTTACTCACTTAAAGATGAAAGTAATAAGCTTCTGGTAAGCTTTTCAGCATAAGCTGGAATCAGATTTTTAACAAAACTAAGAGTAATGAAGCTATTGAAACAATAACCGATAGACAACAGCCTTAAGATCAAAGGAAAAAGATAAAAGTTTGTTACAATTAATCTCAAACGAACAGTAACTCTAACGACTCAATAGTTCTGAAAGGAATATGAATCACTATACCTGAAAATCAAATCTCATAAGCTAGAACAGCTTATTACTCAAAAGCTTATCAGATTAGTTAATAGGAAAGAAAAATAAGAGGAAGAAAAAGATTAAGAAAACTGAACTTTGATCTTTCATTAATGGTGGAAAACTAATTCGGTTACAAACTGATTTAAAGCTTGGAAAACTGATTAACAGAAAGTAGTTACAAGAATTTAACTAATCTACTCCTAAGAGCTAAACTAATGTGTGTGTAAACTATACCTAAGCTAGCCCCTTCAAATGAGAGTCTTCCGTAGTATTTATAGACGTCTGAGAGGTGGTGGTGACGTGTTGCCTCCAATCTTTATCTGCCACATGTAAAATACGAGGTTGGGATTAGGGTTCTTCATATCATCATTTGGGCATTTCTTCTCCTGTCACTCTTGATCTAATTGATGAGTACCTCCTTGTAGAAGAGGAAGAGATGAGCATTTTTGTAGTTTAAGTCTTCACTTGAATCTTCATGAATCAATCCTGAAATCGATTTGCAGGTCTTGGTGGTGGAAAGAGATGAAGTTACTGCTAAACTCTCTCTCCTCACGTTTGAAGAAGGAAGCCGTATGTTCTTTATTGACTGTGACTTGAGTCGTTCACCAAGTTATAGGTAAAAGTTACATAACTTTTCAAACATTCCTTTTTGGTCCCTCATCTTGTATCTTTTAATCAAAAGTGTTTAGCACTTTTAAATCAAGTTTCTTTATCATCCTTTGTCTTTGTGAAAATTACACTTTAAGCCCTCGATCTTGGTAAATAATGTCAAGTAAGGTCCTTGAAAGCTCTTTCGTCCTTTTCTTCGTCTTTTATCATAAAAATCCCTTGAAAACGCGTGTTTGCTCAAAAATGTATCTTGTTTACCTAAAAACACATGAAACACAAATACCAACGTAATTCTGATATTTTCAGTTAAATATAATGTATTTGACTGTGTTTTGAGTGGTTTTTGGATCATTATTGATGAGTGTTTTCACACTTATCAATATGTTTAGGTACCATGACCAAATCATGTTGAGCATAAGATTCCATACCCGTCGTAGCATTTGGTTGAGGTTCACTCAAATGTGTAGGATTGGGTACCACATCATTTGAGTTACTAGTTCCCGAATGCTGTTCGAGGTTGTTATTTTCATGCCCAATTTGATGTGGGTTATCATCATTACCAAGTTTGGTTGTGGTGGGTACCTCACTGACGACATCAGAACCGTAGTGAGAGAGATTAGCAACGAGAGCAGCTTGGGCAGAGTGAATGTCATCACAATCTGAATCATATGCGTCAAGATCATCTGCTTGATAAGCTGCATTAGAAGTGGAAACGAATGCAATGCCTTCAGTATCTGCTGCCCCTGGGTCTGCAAGAAATGCTAACTCCTCTGAATCCAAAATCTTTCCCTTAGACTAAGCATCGACCAAATACATCTTCTCACGAAACCACGCTTCATCCCTTCTCCTTTTCGGCTGAGTGCATTGCCTAGCCATATGACCTTGTCCTCAGCAATTTTAGCGAGTCACAACCTTTTGAGGACCAATGGGGCTTCCATTTTCATTAGCTTGAGAATTCACAGCTTGAGCATTCACAGTCCTTGTAGGAGTTCCATATGAATTTTGCCTTCCCTAAATAGGTTGCACTGTTACTTGACCATCTTGAACAGTAGCTTGTTGTCGAGGATTTGAAGAGGTGCGGAGCTGATTGTTTGTTGGTGGAAATCCTCTAGTTTCAACAAGTTTTGACAAGTAGGCAGTGAGATGGTTTAGTACATCAGTTGGCGTATCATATGGAGTAAAGACTGGTGCTTGGATTAGTGGAAGTTCATTAGAGTAGAAAGCTTGTGCTGGTTGTGCTTCTATTGGAAAATATCCTTGCTGAGGATTATAGCCCATAGGAGAAGTGTTGGCTTGTGATGGTGATGTCTGATATGGTGGTTGTTGTGGAAAAGATTGTTGATGAACACTTTGTTGATATGCTTGTTGTAGCATCATTGGTGGTTGATAAGATGGTTGCTGTGGTTGCTGATAGGTGTGTGGTGGTGGCTGCTGCAAGTATGATGGTTGTTGATAAGTATAAGCCATGTTTTGTTAAGAAGCATACATGGCAAGTGGATCATGAACTTGAGGTTTAGACAAACGAGCCTCGATCACATGGCATTCGTGTTGTTGAAGAAAAGCTTGAAGTTGATCCACATTGGTGTTATGCAAGTCCTTAGCCAATTTAATGTTGGGAATAAATTACAGCCAGTCTACTTGAGCGCTGACAAGAGTAAAACAAGCGTTGATAGGAAGAAAACAAACGCTGACAGATCAAGCGTTGACAAGACAAAGTCAAGCGTTGATACATTGAAGACAAGCACTGATGGAAGGATATGATCTACACGTTTATTATATTCTAGATTACTTCTAGTAAAGATAGGAACAACAATGTATTTCCTATATTTATCTTTACCTAGAATAGTTGATACGTAGATTATTGTACAAGGCTTCTTATGTATATAAAATAAGACCTTTAGGTTAATGTTCAATATAAGTTTTCATACGTTAAACACTTTCATTGTAAGCAAGTTTGATATCATTAATCAAAGTGAAAGTTTGTTTACATCTTGTGTGTTCTTGTTTAAGTGTTAATTCCACATAACACTTAGATTGTCATATACATATACAAAGGTTTCTCTAAGTGTATTACTTGATCTAATCTCGTATACATAAAGCTAAATCGATCTAAGTTTGGGATCAACAAGTGGTATCAGAGCTTGTTGAGGAACTTTTGATCTTAAAGAACACAAGAACCCTAAAATCACCAAAACCCTAATTTTCTCAAAACCCTAAACAACATCATGTCAAATCCAGAAATAACCTCTTCCTCCTCACCTTTGCCAAACATCAAGATTCCCATGCTTGATGCAACCAACTTTGAATTGTGGAAATTCAACTTTGAGCAATATCTAGGGATCTATGACTACACTCTTTAGGAGATCATTGAGTATGGAAACACATACAATAGAGCTGAAAAGGTTGCCACTACCATTACTACAAGAACTGCTGTTGCTGGATGTCCAGAAGCAGATAAGAAAGAAAAACCTGGTGATGGTAGAGCTGTGTCTGCTGAAGACATAGCAAAGAGAAAGGTTGATATGAAAACCCTAAATATTCTGAAACTCTCTTTGGGACAAGAGAACCAGCATAAATACAGAGGTTATGACTCTGCTAAAGACCTTTGGGCAGCTCTTGAAGTTGCATATGGTGGCAATGAAGATACTAGGGAAGAAAAGAAGAAGCAACTCATGCATGATTATGCTGTTTTCAAGGCTCAACCCAATGAGAAGCTTAGCAGTGTGAGAAGCAGACTGCTTGACATTACAAGCAAGTTGTCCTTCATGGGGACACAACTTGGTGATGTTGACATTAATGCCACTTTTCTTAAAAGTCTTGGTGATGCTTGGAAGATTGAGGCAAGATCTATACTTGCCAACAACACTCACAAAAGCTCTACTTTTGATGATATCTACAACAAACTAAGGCTGTTGGAGAATGAAACTCTCTTGGAGCATGGAAGTAAGTCTACTAATAGTAACATGGCCTTCTTCTCACATAGTGAAGGCCAATTTGATCAGAAGGACTCTTACATGCATCCAGTCACTGGATCAACATGTGTCAACGCTGGAACATGTCCTGTCAACGCCTCATATTCAGACGCTGACACATACAAAAGTGACTCACCAAAAGTTAAACCTGCTGGTTTAGATCTGGATACTGTAAGTGCTTATATTGTTTCTTTGCCCAATGGTTCAGTGATACATATGAGGACCTTGAGCAAATAAGTGATGAACACTTGGAAGAGATGGACATTAAGTAGAACATGGCTCTTGCTAGTATAAGAGCAAACAGGTGGAATAGAAGGTTTAAGAAGAAGATGACCTTCAATGCAAAGGACACTGCTGGATTTGATAAATCCAAAGTTGAGTGCTACAACTGTCATCGTATGGGGCACTTCATGAGGGAATGCAGATCTCCAAGAAGATCTGATGCTGGCAAACCCTCAAGCCAAATTGTTAAGGCTCAGGATCCTAAGGCCATGGTTGCAGTGCAAGAAATTGATGGTATGGGATGGGACTGGAGCTATTTGGCTAAGGATGTAGAAGAGGATAAAGCTTTGGTTGCTGAAATTGAAGAAGAAGAAGAGCATGTTCAATATGCTCTCATGGCACACTCCTCCTCTTCATCTGATAATGAGGTATACGATGATGCTTTTTGTAGTAAGGGTTGTAGTTCAAATACTGAGAAACTTAACAAAGAGGTGGTAAGGTTGTTAGATGATGTGAGTACTGAGAGATGCAAACTGTCTAACTATCAATTAGCTCTCACTCAAACTGAGAAAATAGTTTCTGAATACAAGAAAATGGAATTTGATTTAAAGGATAAAATAAATATCTTAAAACATGAGTTAGATGCTAGTAATGATGTTAGGAATATCATGGAAAGGGTTAATAGTGAATTACGGGCTAAGCTAGATGAGGCCATTAAAAATAAGGATAATGTGGGCCTTAAAATTCAAAGGTTTGATAAGGCCACACAAACCCTAAGAGAATGTGTTAATAAACAAAGGGATCCTAGGGACATGACTGGGATTGGGATGAAAGACTACTCTGTGGTTCCACCACCAGCTGGTGACTTCTATGGTGTCCAACAAAAGGACCTATCTTGGACTGGTTTACCAGAACTCCAAGAGGAGGAATTCATTCCTCCACCAAGAGTCATTACCCTAGTTGAAGAGTATCAACAAAAGATGACTGACTTGAATGAATGGAAGAAAGCCAACCCTACCTTATTTGTTAAGGGAGGCTTGTTGTGTGAAAGTCCTAATGAGTCAGCCCCTATTAAGGTAACAAACCCAATCACTGGTAAGGCTGTTGACCTTGGCTCAAACACTGTTAGAAAACCTAGTGTCAAGTATGCAGAAATGTATAGGAATACTAGGTCACCTAAAAGCCAAGTTAGTAATGATGGAACAGGCTTCTTCTCTTCTAGACCTAGGGTTGTGTCTAGAAAAGCCTGTTACACTTGTGGTAGCTATTCACATTTAGCATATAAGTGTGTCAACGCTTCCAATGTCAACGCTGTTAGAAATTTCAACGTTGTCAGACCCAAACCTTGTGTGCAGTAAAGTCCACAAGTTGTTAGACCTGCCCCATTCTTCACTAGAGGGTCTAACACTAATGGACAAAGACCATTTCAAAAGACAAATACTTGGTCTAATAGGCAATGGGTTTCTATAGCAAACCCTAGGTTCAACGCTGACAAGGGTAATTTCAGCGTTGACAAGACCAAATCCAACGCTGACAGAAACGTGACCAGACCTAAATATTTGCAACCACAGGGTAAGGGGTCTAAAGCTTCTTCAAGTTTGACATGGAGACCCAAGAAAGATCATAACCCTAATGATAATGGGATTACAATGACCTGCAACAGATTTAATTACATTTCAAAGGTCATTACAAAACCTATTGGGGTTAATTGGGTGTTTCATCAAAAGAGGGATGAACAAGGGGTTGTTATGAGAACTAAGTCTGTTCTTGTTGAACAACCAGATGAATCCAAGTCTGCTAAGGCTTGGGTTCCCAAAGAAAACTAACTTGTTTTCTTTATGTGCAGGGCATTCAAAAACAGGTCAATGATTATGGATATTGGGACAGTGGATGCTCAAGGCACATGACAGGGAAGGAAGATTATCTAACTAACTTCACTCCCATTAAGGATGGTGATAAGGTTTACTTTGGAGGCGGATACGGTACTATCACAGGAAAATGAACACTTCTCACCAAGAACTTGCGTTTTGAGAACGTATTTTTGGTAAAGGAACTTGATTACAATCTTTTTAGTGTATCACAAGTTTGTGATAACAAAAATAAAGTTCTGTTTACTGATACTGAAGTCTTGGTGTTAAGCAAGGATTATAAGATCCCTGATGAGAAATATATTGACTATAGAACACCTAGACATAAAGGCATATATATAATGTGAATCTGAATGGGATTAGAATGAATAACAATATGTCATGTTTTTATGCTAAAGCTTCAGTAGATGAGAGTAATCTATGGCACAGGAGACTAGGGCACATAAACTTTAAAAATATAAATAGGCTTGTGAGACTCGGCTTGGTTGATGGTTTGCCTGAAAAGGCTTTCCACAATGACCACTCTTGTGTTGCATGTCTTAAAGGCAAGCAGCACAAGGTCTCATTCAAGTCTAAACAGGTGCACTCTAGTACTAGACCACTTCACTTGCTTCATATGGACCTATTTGGTCCAACCAATATAGAAAGTTTTAATGGTAAATCATACTGCTTTGTCATCACAGATGACTTTTCTAGGTTTACTTGGACTTTCTTTTTAGCAATGAAGAGTGATACAGCTGACACTTTAATTGACTTTATCACTCAGATTGAGAAGAAGACTGGTAATGAAGTTAAAATGCTTAGGAGTGATAATGGTGGTGAATTTAGGAATAAAGTGTTAGATGATTTTTGTGCCAGGAAAGGGATTACTAGGCAGTTTAGTGTTGCCAGAACCCCACAGCAAAATGGGGTTGCAGAAAGAAAGAATAGAACCCTAATTGAAGCAGCCAGAACCATGTTGGCTGATGCTCATTTCCCCATTGCCTTTTGGGATGAGGCTGTTAATACAGCTTGCTATGTTCAAAATAGAGCATTAGTCAACAAGATACAGAACAAAACACCTTATGAGTTACTTTGGGGAAGAAAACCTAATATTGGTTTTCTTAGACCTTTTGGTTGTCATGTAGTTGTTCTTGACACTAGTGATGCCTTAGGTAAATTTAGTGCAAAAGGTGATGAAGGCTATTTCATGGGGTATTCAGTGCAGAGCAAGGGTTATAGGGTTTATCTTAAAAAGGAAAAACGTATACTTGAAAGAGTACATGTTAGGTTTTTAAAGAATAAACCTAGTGATCCTGAAAGTGGTCCAAATTGGTTGTTTGACTTGGAACCTTTATCTAGGACTTTAAATTATATGCCTGTCACTAATCCAGACATTGTGAAGGTAACTTCAAATGTTGTGGAAGAACAAGTTGTTGATGTTTCAGGTACACAGGTTAATGAAAAGGTTGGATCACAAGCAGAAAAGTCATCTCCTGTACTAGATTATGTCACAATTCCCATATAGACAGATGCTTTTGCTGCTGCTGCTGCTGGAAAGGATAATGGTGGTCCCCAAGTACCACCAGATAACAACATGCATGGTCCTTCAGGCGCTGACAAAGGCAAATCTAACGCTGACAGGACAAATTCAGACGTTGATGGCTCAAACGTTGACAACAACATTTCAAGCGTTGTTAGCCCAAACGCTGACAACCAAGGTTCAGGCGTTGACAACACTTTTGCGCATCTTTTCTCTTCTACTTTTGAACAGGGTGAACCTTCCAATTTATATGAAGAGGTTCATCCTCATGTTGATGAAAGAGAGTCTGAAGAAGAAGATATTGGCAACTTGGAGGATGAGATTGAGGACAACAGACTTTTTGAAGGATGAGTTCTCACTTCTACTATGAAGAATCACCCTACTTCTCAAATCATTGGTGATATTATGACTCCTGTTCAGACTAGAAGGTCTCATCAAGGTCTTGGTGGATTTATTGCCAATATTCACAAGAAGGTTGATACCCCTCTTGTGCAAGCATGTTTGTTTGCCTGTTTTCTGTCACAACAGGAACCCAAGAAGATATTTGATGCTCTCAAAGAACCAAGTTGGGTGGAAGCAATGCAGGATGAGCTTCACCAATTTGCAATTCAGGATGTTTGGGAGCTGGTTGATTGTCCCGGGTATGTCAGACCTATTAGGACAAGATGGGTTCTAAGAAACAAGAGAGATGAAATAGGTATTGTGGTCAGAAACAAGGCAAGATTAGTGGCTCAGGGATATACACAAGAGGATGGAATAGACTATGAGGAGGTCTTTGCACCAGTTGCAAGGATTGAAGCTATAAGGATCTTTCTAGCCTATCCATCCTGCATGGGCTTCACTGTCTATCAAATGGATGTCAAAAGTGCCTTCCTTTATGGAAAAATTGTTGAGGAGGTGTATGTCATGCAGCCTCCTAGTTTTGAGGATCCAAAGAATCCAGACAAGGTGTATAGAGTCAAGAAGGCTATGTATGGACTTCATCAAGCCCCAAGAGCATGGTATGGTACTTTGTCTACTTATTTGGTGGACAATGGATTCAAGAGGGGCACCATAGATCAGACATTGTTTACAAAGAAGAAGGGTAAGGATGTTTTACTTGTTCAGGTCTATGTTGATGACATCATCTTTGGATCCACCAATCCAAAGATGAGTGAGGATTTCTCCAAGCTTATGACAAACAAATTCAAGATGAGTGCTATGGGGGAGATGAACTTCTTTCTTGGGTTACAAGTTCAGCAGAAAGAAGATGGTATCTTCATCTCCCAGGATAAATATGTGGCAGAGATCCTGAAGAAGTTTGGTTTTTCTCCACATGAAAAGAGGGCTACTACTCCTATGGATAGAGAACACCCTTGGGGAAAGATTGGAGATGGAAAAGATGCTGATGTCAGACACTATAGATCAATGATTGGATCATTGATGTATCTTACAGCCTCCAGACCTGACATCATGTTTGATGTGTGTGCTTGTACACGCCATCAAGTGACTCCCAAAGAATGTCACCTTTATGTTGTCAAGAGAATCTTTGGGTACCTAAGATGTTATCCTAGTCTTGGCTTGTGGTACCCAAAAGATTCACCTTTGGAGCTTATTGCATATTCAGACAGTAACTATGGAGGTGATAAGTTTGATAGAAAATCCACAACTGGTGGATGTCAGTTTCTTGGGAGCAGGTTGATATCTTGGCAATGCAAGAAACAAACAGTGGTGGCTAATTCTACAACTGAGGCAGAGTATGTGGCTGCAGCTGCTTGTTGTGGACAAGTTTTGTGGATTCAGAAACAGTTGTTGGATTATGGGTATAATTTCATGCATACCAAGATATTTGTTGACAATAACAGCACCTTATGCATTATTAAGAATCCTGTACATCATTCTAAAACTAAACACATAGAAATTAGACACCATTTTATAAGAGATTGTTTTGAAAAGGGTTTAATACAACCAGATAGGGTTGACACAAAAGAAAATGTGTCAGATTTACTAACTAAACCTTTTGATGCTGGAAGGTTTCAATACTTGGTAACAAGTATTGGAATGATCAATCTCACATAATATGTGTTTTGGAGTCTTTTTGTAAAAGTATGTACAGGATAATGCATTGTTATTGGTCTTATTGAGGATTTAGATTTTCCACTATATTTTTCTAACACTGACAAAGGTTGCTTTAACGCTGATAAGTGTTATTGTGACGTTGTCAGCAATATATTTGTCTAACGCTGACAAAGCTTTTCTTAACGCTGACAAGTGTTATCGGAGCGTTGTCAGCAACAATGTTAGTTTTGTGGTTTTCAATCTAAATGTGCAGGTGGTGTTAGCATTATACTATTGGATACAGAGTTGCTTATGGATCATTGGAGAAGCATTTGAGCATGTTTTTGTTTATGGATGATGGTTGGAATTTTCAATTCCTATCTTGACATAAATTTTTTATGTTCATGCATATTTTTGGCAACATATGTATCACAATTTAAGGGAGGTTTTAGGAACCTTTAGGACTTTTGGGTATCCTTATGATACTCTTATCACAATTCTAGATTGTGTCCACAGGTGAGTATGAGTTAGTTTTACTAAATCATGAGGCACTGTAGCATGCAAAGTTGATATACTATGCATGCTGCCAAGACATTTTTGGCCTAGAATTTGTTGTGGTCTGTTGGGAGACTTGGGAATGATTTTATCATGGGTTTTACCTAGGAGTAACAAGGAATTTTATAAGGTAACTTAGTTGTTAAGAGTTTTGGTTAGCAAGGGACACTAGAGGACTGTTATGTCTATCTTGCATAAGCAAGTGTGCATAACTGGACAGTGCTTGCCGCCCTATAATAATTATCAACTTTTGGTTATCTTCTCTAGGATAAATTACTTTGTTAAGGTCATTTTTCATTTTTAAACATTTTTATTTTTGGACGCTGATAAGTATTTTTCCTAGCGTTGTTGTGACCAATTTAGACGCTGACATGGCTTTGGCAAACGTTGACAAGAATATAGTCGTTGGGCGTTGATGGGTTATTTTTTACCGTTGACACTCAATGGGACCTACCCAGTTGTTACTTTTTGACATATTTGTGGGCCGTAATTTTGGGAGCAGGTAACTTTCATTTAATGCATAGGATAAACTTATTTCTTTTCAATATTTTCATGATTGCATTTTGAAAATACAAGCCTATTTTTGGGCCAATCACATGCATTTTCTTCTCCTATATATTTGGCTCCTATATTTAATAAGGGTACCTATCATTCTTGTCTAACACAATTTTTCTCCTATAACTTCATCTTTATCAATCATTCAAACAGCTTTCAATAATGGCACCAAAATTTAAACCAACTGATTTGGAATTGGGGTTCAGAAGTCAACACAACATGGTAGCATATCTTGAAGCTGATGATACTCTGTTTCCCTAGTATACACAAATGGTGGCGTATATGAATGCATCCCCAATTAGGTATGCTCTTTCTCATGCTCCACTCATTCCTGCCACACATATTAAACAGTTTTGGAACAATGTTAGTTCCTCAACAGTTACTAGAGTGACTACATTATCTTCTATTGTTCATGGGCGAACATGGGTGGTTACTGAAGCTTTGGTACGCCAAGCTTTGCATCTTGATGATGCTGATGGTATAACCACCCTCCCCATGAGTGAAATAGAACAAGGACTAAGGGCTTTGGGTTATCCTTTTCCTGCTGAAGTAACTTTAAATAAATATCATAAACAGGAGTTTCCCCTAGTTTGGAAGTACCTAATACATGTCCTCTTGCAATGTTTGAGTCCCAAGTGTACTGCACATAATGAGATCAATAGATCTATTGCTAGTGCTATTGTGTGCATTGCTACTGAGCAAAAGTTTAATTATTCAAAAATGATTTTTGAGGGCATGTGTAAAAATAAAGGGAACAAAATGATTTTAGCTTATCCCAGATTTTTACAAATGGTTTTTGAGGTGCAAAATTATTACACAAGGGATCATGATGATTTTTATGAGATCCCTGTGCAAAAGAAAGCAATTTTTATAAAGATGAACTCACCCCCACATCGCGACCTACCCCTCACCCCTGCTATGATTGTTGTCATTGAAGCAGCACAACCCCAACCAGACCCCCAACCCCAAATTGACCCAATACCTGAGCCTTTCCCTTCACCACAACATATGCAAATTGACCAAGAACCCTTCGACGCTGACACATTAAATGTTGGCGTTGATGTGCCTATTTCCAACGTTGACACCAATCCTTCACATACCCAAACACCCCTTAACCAACCTACATCCACCCAATCCACATACTCTTCTCCCCCAACACAATATAGGTTACAAAAATGCCAAAGGACTACTGGAGTGTTCTCCTCTAGTGGTCCTAGCCATGTAGCAAAGAGAACCACCACCACAAGTGTGGTTGGTATTATGGATGAGGCTGGGACTATTGGTTATGGCTTAGAAGCTGGCCAAGATAGTCCTACCATACTTAAGACCTCATCCATTCCCAATGAATCTAACTTGGGAGGTCAAATACCCATTTTCGAAGAGGGCAGATTGGAACCAATGACCCTACTGGAATTGACGGCTGTCTGCATAAGCTTGAAAAAGCAAAATGCAGACTTGGTACAAGTTGTTAGCACACAAGGCCTTGAACTCAAGCAATTGAGGGAGAGGATGGTTATCTTGGAGAATGCTAGCACAAGGAGAGGGATGGGGAATCTTCCAAAGGGGAGGATGAACAAATAAATGTGAGTGATAAGGGCTCTCATGATGGTCAATCTTTGGATGTTGCTGAGGCTCTAACAAGTTTGAAGAAACAGACAGGTTTTGATACGTCTCTAGTCTCTCCTACAAACTTAAATTTGTCATTTACAGCCATGTTAGAGGAAAATGCAAGAGGCGCTGAGACAGGTAATTTGAGCGTTGACAAGCAGAATTTGAACGCTGCCATGAGTATCTTGGGCGCTGACAAAGCAAAAGTGAGCGTTGACAGACCTGCAAATGAGGTTGATGTATTCCAGTCATCATCCATCATCAAAGATGTTTCTTCACAGGTATTACCATCTACCTTACCAACAGTTGATCCATTAGATAAGGGTAAGGGTATTATGGTAGAAGAAGTTGTTCCAAAGAATGCAGCACAAATTGAGTTTGATAGAAGGTTGGCTGCACAAATTGTGGAACAAGAAAGAAAGAAGGTGGGTGAATCACCTTTTGTTGTCACTTCAGAAGAGCAAGAAGGAAGTGATGAAGCTAGTTTAGACTCAAGTGTTATGATCATAGAACAACCAGAAAGGCTTGAGTATGGTGATGAATTGGCAAAAGAGAAGTTGAATGAGCTGAAATTGCAGGTTGATTTTGATATGCCAGAGGTTGTTCAGATGTACCATGCTTGGGAAGATAGGTGTATGGAGAATCCACATTTGACCATTTCAGATCACATATGGGGTTTGGAGATTCTTCTCAGAGTACAAAAGGATTGCAAGGTCATTCTGAAATATAAAGCAAGCAATGTTCTCTCAAATTTGAAAAGGGATAGAAGGGAGTTGTACTACATGCTACTCAGATGTCATGGAACAGGATGGACTCATAAGAAATTGATTGGTTTGACATTTGAAGAGTTGGAGTGCAGAGCTTATCCTATTTGGGTTAGAGTGCAGGAAGAAAACACTCTAAGACTTCTTTCTGATGAAAGAAAAGAAGAACTTGCAGAGGAAATGGAGCTTAAGAAGGCAATGTTTGTTCCCAGACCAGTGAAAAAGGGATTCCCTCTTGAGTTTCCCAAGGATATGGATCCATTAAATCCAAGTGAAGATGTTATAAGAAAGAGCCTCAAGCTCTCACCATTAGAAGCTTCAAATATGGTACAAGTGTTACCACTTGATTCCAGAAACCCTATTGTAAGCTATGAAGAAGATGAATGTGGGTTTTGGAAGATTGGCACGTATGGAAAAGAGGTTCACACTTTTACCACTCTTATATCTTTGTTTGTAAGTTGTGATAGAGAAGACTTAGTAGACCTATGGAGGTTGTTAGAGGCCAAGTATGAGACTGAATCTCCCACTTTAGTCAATGCAATAAAACTGTGGTCAACATTCCAAAGAATGTGTGGACCAAGAGATGAAGATCCTGTTATTTGGAAGGATCTTGAAGATGACCTCATTGGTCTTCAATAGATATTGTATTCAGCTGCTGGTGTTTATTATTTGAGTTCTACAAAGTTTGCTGAGTATCTACTTGTAGATGGCCAGTATTTCATGTCCAAGGAAGTCTTGGAGAAGATGAAGAACACACAGCTGGAAATTGATTATTCAAGTGACGTGGCCAAAGATTTGATCAGATTTATTTATTACCAATATGAGAAGGTTTGTAAGATTCCTCCTAGTCCTTAATGTTTATTCAGAAACTTGATCACTAGAGTAGATATCAAGTTTAGGGGAGGATTGTTGGGAATAAATTACAGCCAGTCTACTTGAGCGCTGACAAGAGTAAAACAAGCGTTGATAGGAAGAAAACAAACGCTGACAGATCAAGCGTTGACAAGACAAAGTCAAGCGTTGATACATTGAAGACAAGCACTGATGGAAGGATATGATATACACGTTTATTATATGCTAGATTACTTCTAGTAAAGATAGGAACAACAATGTATTTTCTATATTTATCTTTACCTAGAATAGTTGATACGTAGATTATTGTACAAGGCTTCTTATGTCTATAAAAGAAGACCTTTAGGTTAATGTTCAATATAAGTTTTCATACGTTAAACACTTTCATTGTAAGCAAGTTTGATATCATTAATCAAAGTGAAAGTTTGTTTACATCTTGTGTGTTCTTGTTTAAGTGTTAATTCCGCATAACACTTAGATTGTCATATACATATACAAAGGTTTCTCTAAGTGTATTACTTGATCTAATCTCGTATAGCTAAATTGATCTAAGTTTGGGATCAACATTTAACATCCGTCACATATTTTTTCCATTCTGTAGGAAGAGTGTTCAAATACTTGGTGTTCAAATGAAAGGTAGGAATTAACATGCCATAGATATTGAGCTCATTCAACAATAGGGTAAATCTCAGATAGTAATCATTGAGAGTCTCCCCTGGCACATAGGCAAACTTCTCAAAAGTATCATAAAGCTTACACTCGCGTTCTTGTTTAGTTAACGAAGTGCCTTGCATTAGGACACGAATTCTATCCCATAACTCTTTGGCAACTTTATGCTTGCTGACGAGTTTGTAGACATCTGGAGGAAGGGCTTGGAGAATGATATTTGTAGCTTGTTTATCACACTTGTCTTGTATCTTAGCATCTCCAGTTAATTCACCCGTTGTGCGAGGACGAGTAACAGCACCTTTTGTCACAGTACCATATACCAATGGTCCATTGAGCACCGATGCCCAAATAAGATGTCCATTTTCCTTGTTCAACATATAAAGTTCCATTCGGGAAGCCCATTCCTCATACTAGTCTTCACCAACATTGGTGGACGATTATCCGTACCCGAGAGGATGGACTTATCCGTTAGAGATGTGTACTCCATTTCAATAAGTTAAGATTTACAAAGTTGATCGGTCAATGAAGGAAGTAAATGTATTTGTTGTTGTGAGTTAAAGCCGAGAAAAAATGTTGAAATCCCCTAAATTATGTCCTCGATAAACCAAAAAATCCAAGTCAAAATTGCACACGATTGTTAAAAATTTTCAAAAACACGTTTTTGAAAAAATGTTGGATCGCAACACCTGATCGCAGTGGTGATCGTACTCAGATCGTACTCACTATGATCGTACTCAAATCGTAGTTGTGATCGCACTCACTATGATCGTACTCAGATCGTATTGGTGATCGCACTCACTATGATCGTATTCTGATCGTACTTGGATCGCACTCGTTTGATCGTACCCAACGATCGTACTCAGATCGCACTTGTGATCGTACCCAACGATCGTACTTGGATCGCACTCGTTTGATCGTACCCAACGATCGTACTCAGGTCGCACTCGTGATCGTACTCAACAATCGCAATGTGTGACCGTACTCGTGATCGTACTTGTGATCGCAGCGAGTGATCGTACTCGTGATCGCAGCGAGTGATCGTATTATGTGATCGTGCTATTGGATCGCAGGTAGAAACCCCAGGTCTATGCGATCACAATACACAGATCGTACTATGAATCCCACTTTTCTCGGACAGTACAATAACACAACCAATTCGAGATTCTAAGCCAAAAAATGAATCAAACACCCAAAATTTTTGTGTTTTTAACCCATATAACAATACCAAATCACTAAAACGAGTAACAAGATGAAGTATATCAAGATTAACTCATAAAAACACAAAAAAAAAATTTGGTTCGTGCGATATTGGATCAAAAATGGCGAGAGAATCAAGAACACAAATACAAAAACCAAACAATCATCCCATGGCTCTTGATACTATTTGTTGGATATGTAAATCTTGCTTATGTTTTAGAGAGAGAAAGAGATAGATAGATGATGGATTTCACACACTTCTAGAGAGAGAAACAAATGTTCACTATGTGTAAAATATGAAAACCACACACCCTCTCCATCTATGGAGAGGGTTTATATACCCAAGCCCTTGTCATGGGCTTGGGCTTACATCTGAGCCGGCCTACACATGTTGTAGGCTAGGCTTGGTCTTGTTAGTTAAATAAAGATAAATAACTAAACTACGAGCTATTACATGGACTATCGTTGGAGTGACCGATCCTTCTTAATACGTAAAACGTATTTCCAACACATATATAGATATATATATATATATATATATATATATATATATATATATATATATATATATATATATATATATATATATATATATATATATATATATATATATATATATATATATATATATATATATATATATATATATATATATATATATATATATATATATATATATATATATATATATATATACTAGTGGCAAAACCCGCCCGATGGGCGGGTGTGACGTATAGTTATTGTTTAATAATCTTATTTAGCTAAATATCGATGTTAAAAAGTTATACCATTTTACTTAGATTTTATAAGCATAGCAGAAATGTTTGTCGAATTTTTCGGAGTGTTTTTATCCTAACTAATACCCGAAGTGCATAATACGGAGTATACCATTATAGACTTACATGTACATAAACTGTTTTCTCTTTAAAATTTTAGAATCCTTGTAATCCATGACAAAAATAACATCTTGAGATACGAAAATTTATTAGTAATGTGGGAAGAAGAAGTATTACACAATTAACGTATATGAGTAGTGTTAGCATTATAACTTGTAATTGACAAAGATCTCATTTCTAAGCTTGGTATAGAACGTGTGAAAATCAAAGACAACGAATCTATTTCTATGAAGCAATAAAGTGTTCTTGTTCCATGATTTTAAAAATTATTTTATGAATAAGTGGAAGCTAGTCAACACCAGCTAACCCATTTGGTTTATTATTTGGCATTTTTTTAATAGAGTGGTACTATTGGTACCCATGGCTTATGGAAAAAGGATAAAAAATAATACCTTCGTCCTAAAATTATATTCCACCTTTCTTTTTCTGGTTGTCTCAAATTAACTATCCACTTCTAATAATAGATAGAAAGTTTATATCGATATTACTACCTTATCCTTAGTTAAAATTATAGTTACAAATTTTAAAAAAGATTTAAATTAATTAGTTAAGGGTAAAACTGTTTCTTTCGTCACAGTTTTCTTTATTAATTTTTTTTCAAATTTTTGTCAGTTTTAACAAAATTTCATCTTGTTAAACTTTATTGCTTTGATTCCGTATTTTTTGTTTCACAACTTTATAAAAAAAAGAAACTATAAAAATTAAAAAAATCTCAAAATTCAAAGAGGGTACATATATTTTTTCCGAGGGTCTTAATAACCTCGCTTGTTATTTCCCTTTTGTAATAACGTTACTCGAGTTCTATAATTTAAGAGATGGCAAAAAAGTTGTCTTTACAATAAACACTATCTTATAGTTTCTATTAATAACCGATATTTAAACAATTAAGTGAGTATCATATATTACTCCAGTTTGTCATCGACTATATTAAAATATCTCCTCATAGTATTTATTTTATTAAAGTATTTTGAAATTTTATACTATTGAAAAAAAAGAGTGCAGGTTCAAGATAAACCGACCCGTTTTGACATGTGCTAAGAGTGAACTGTCTTAACCCGTACCTCCTATCTAACCTGCGTAAGCAACCATTCTGCCACCTCTAAACATACATTCAACGAAAATATGTACACATGAAGTACAAACCTTAACATAAATAAAGAAAAATGTAATTGTAGCAACCACAATCAGATAGATGTTAGACAAAATGATTCACATAATGGGACAAAAAGGTTTGGGCTAGAAGAAACTACCACATACAGGCAAAATCAATTAGTTAATTCCATTGTTACCTCAGTTCAGGACATGTACTTATGAGCCACGTACAAATTGTTGACTAACACGTAGACACACACGTAGTGATACCTTCTATACTATACTACAATTATTCGCCTTCCCATGCTTTGGCATGTCCTTTCTGCAAGATTACAAACTCCAGCCTTTAACAAATATAGAAATTTAAAAAAATAAAAAAATAAGATCACAATTCTCCTTCTTGAAGGTCTCAACACCTTCGACAACAATTTTCACGGGGTCTGACTCCATATAGCTGCAGGCATGAGATGAGGTTAGCAGCATAGACATATCTTATAGTAAGTTGCCAAATGTTAATCGAACAGTCTAATCGTACTTAGTGGAGATGGTAAGAGGGGCAGACCGGGTGAGTTAGAAAATGGTTCTAACAATAGTCGCAGTTAAATTGAACCATTAAATTCAGACTATAGGCAACTTCCATCCTATTCCCAGCTTAGCCAAATAAGATTAATATTTTCTTGCTACTTGGCAGCTTGTTTCCGCTACTCCAATGCATTTACTTATTATGAGATCTGAACCATTAGTTAAAACATAATTATATTAGATTATATATATTAAAAGGGTAGAGAAGGAAGGTTAATGGGAAAGATATGTTTACTGATGGTATTGAACTGTTGGTCTTGAAAATTTCACCCTGCAATATTTCACCCTACAATAGGTATATTTTTACACATATGTGTCAATTTCTTCCTTGTCGAACCTTTTTTGATATATGTATGATTAGTAACCAAAATTTCACCCTGCAATAGGTATATTTACACCAAATGATTTTTTTAAATCAGCATGTTTCGTATCTTACTCTACACCAGAGTCTATGAAATGGTGATCCTGCCATCGAAGTTTCTCATCTACAGTAAAAACAAACTCACATTATGTCGCTGACAAGCCCGTATTCTTCTCCACCGTATCAGCACCTTCTAATACTTGTAAAGGACCAATATAGCCATTATTTGAGCCTCTATCCGGTACAATATAGCCATTTTTTGCTTCCAATCGTGGTAAATCATCTTTTTCTCAAACTTGTAAAGGACCAATCGCAGAAGCCGGTTTAGAATTGTTAGATCAATCTTTCTAAAGTATGAAGCATCACCACACACTTACCATCACCAATATTCCATACAGTCTGCAAGTTGTTAATGCACTGGCACCATTAATAAACAAAGAGTGGTGGTGGTTCAGAATATATAGGCTTGATCCAATTGGGAAACAAATGACGCTTGTCACCTTCTACATACCATAGATACTGGTCAAGACAGGCGCCTCAACCTTTAGATAGCAAATAAATAACCAAAAGAAAACAACATAAAGAGTGATGACGTCTCCACCTTTAGGTAGCAAATAAATAACCGAACCCCATGTTCAAAATGTATGCATCATACGTTTCATAGTTTCTAGTCCTGGAATTTTTGAATCCAAAAGACCAGGAGTCATGGCTCTACAAGAACAACCAAATGAGTACTGAGCTAAGCCATACAAATTATATAGAAACTTATTTATCAAGTACCCTAAGTTTACTAAGTTGTGATATTTTAACCTAGTCATACCCAGAACCTTTACACATGTGCTAATATGACCTCAATCTTCTTCGTTGCAGCTGGCTAGAAAGAAAAAGAAACGAATGAATAATCAGCACATCTGAAGCATCTACTATAATTACTTTTCAAGATACCATAATCGTAATTTATTACTTAGTAATATTATACTGTCTATGTACTCGTTATTTGGAAGTGTGATTGAACATAGTAGTCCAGAAACCTTTTGATACTCATGTTCACATAATCTAGCACTAAAACATTGTTTCAATTAATATTAACAGTGGGACTACCTGCAGCTTCGATAGCCCGTTTAATAGAACAATTACTACTTGTTATATTTATGAACAAAAAGAAACTCTTATCACATTAATAGTTGTCTATATAGGGTAGTAACAGAAGTGCATACCGTTTTACCCAATATAATTCGTACCCGTGAGATGTGAAGGGCAAAATATTTGGGAGCGTCTACATCAATAGTCTCGTCGAATCTGATTAATAAAGCACATGGGACCAAACCCTCTTATTCAAGTGTCACAGCTTTCACTCCGAAGCTCGGGATCACATGAAGTTTGATAAGAACAGAAATGCAGTAACTCGGATTCCTAGCTGGGTCTTTCAACGATGAGCTCACAAACTATACTCAAAATGAATAAAAGAAAATTAAAAAAAACGTTAATGTCAAAATTGAATTTTCATATTCTGTGTGATCTTCACTTCTGTTAGTGTGACTGGAGCGGAGATTGGAATCGAGGAGTATTTGGATTTGTGTTTTGAAAATGATTATGATATTAAGTTTAGCAGTGATTTGAGTAAACAAAATTCATAAGCATAGAAATAAAATCACCTAAAAATTGTTGCAACTATTAATTTAGAAGATGACTATGCAAAAATGATCTTTGGAAACTATGGTGCTATACTTCAGGTTGTTGCTTATGCACATAGAGATGGCAACAGCTCTTGAGGTGTACTTTGCGAGTTGATAATCAAATACTAAACTCTTAAAAACATTTTTTCATCATAGAATTTACAACAGTTAAACTCTTTCAATGTTGTTGTAGGAACTCCATTACTCAAACATATTATATACGTAACTCATTTGGCCTTAAGGTATCACTCGTGGCTATAGTTTTTTGTTTTATAATGGTTTGCCAAACACCCAAAAAATTAAAGAGGAGATTACGGATCTAGGTTTGTTTAACACCCCCAAATTTACACGCAGCGGAATACATCTTTGGGTGCTAAACAATGATACAACAACACATAATTTATAAAGAACGACTCGAAAAGAGACGTTTTAGATTTATCGTTCCCAAAACATTTGTCAGAGTAGCGTAGTCCCAAGTAATCGTTACCAAAAGATAAGTTAAAACAACATATTGGTTTGTTTTAAAAATGGAACGATAAATAAATCAAAGAGTTCGAACAATAAAAGTAGTGCACAACTTCATTCCCCGTGACCTCCAAGCTTTCACTTCTTGATTACCTGAAATACATGTGAGTAAAACAATCAGCAAAAATACCGAGTGAATCTATAGGTTTATGAAATTAATTTGAACACAAGCAAAGAATATAAGTTTGTGGCATGCTTATAAGCATCAAATAATAATTTGCATCAACAATGATAATTGTATATAGCATAAATTACAATAAGCTCATGGAACCGAGCCCTTAGACACTCCCATATCAGTCTAATAAGACGAGAGATTTATTAATTGTCGTTACCTCCAGATTATTGGTACATTGCCGTATACCTGACTTCTCAATACAATATGTTCAAACAGTGTGGAGGTCGGGCCTAAGCTTCTATGACAAGTCCACAAAAACTGAACCGGGGCGGCTTCCCCCATAGATCTATTAATTGTACTAGCGGTTAACCCATCATAGGTTAATTAACGGTCCGTAATTGAGGCTTTAACAAAGGCAATCACTTAATGCAATTTAAAGGCAACCACGGGTCCATTCATAGAGGGACAAAGCATACCATAAAAATCTTGTGTTCTAAGTTTATAAAAACATGTATTCCCCCTCGCGGGTTTAAAATCATTTAATAACTAGTATAAAGCGGGGCTATAGACTCACGTTGATAATGAAAGGCGGATTATCGGCTACGGGCGTGCTTCGGTCACGGAAACCTATATAAATAATAATCGGTCTTAGACTCTTGTCTAATGACTTTTATCAAAATAACAATATACATATGATGATTTTGTACATATGATGATGATCAAGTGGGTTTATATATCCTTGTTTACTCATTTTAGTGTTTACGTTTTGGTATTTCTTACTAGTTTGCTAGTTTTATCTATTTACCTATTTTAAGTCCATTAAGCTTAGTATAAGTTCTTTAACTTGTTTTAATCGATTTTATACCTATATTATCAGTATCTATACTTTCCATGTTGGGCCCAAATGGGTTAAGCCCAATAAGTTCTTTTTATAAGTGTTTAACTTATTTATTCCAGTTATTAGTCCAATATGCTTAGTTAGCTCGTTAATGTCCGTATGTCCTATAGTTCGGGTTTTATCGGTTTTTACTTGTATTAGTTACTTATATATCAGTATATGACTTTTAAAAACTTTACATTAGACGGGTTTGATCGTCTAAGTTTTATTTGGCGAAAAACGTTAATTTTACGGTAATAGCCGAAAAAGTCGTAAAAATCAAGTTTATAGTTTTTATTACTTATAAGTATTATTCCACTACCATTTATAGACTTTATCCATTTAATTAACCATTTACATATTTATGTAAATAAGTTTCATAAGTTAGTGGGTTTTTATTTTACATTTTATACAATAAAATTTGAGTGCTTATATAATAATAATAAACATTAATTCTCAAAATCTGATTTTTATTTTCATGTTCACCATTGTTATCATATCTAGAGTTCTACAATGAATTAGAAGCTCATTTTTAGGTGGCATGATCTTCATATTATGTTCTACATTTAACTCAGTTATAGCTACTGCTCATTTTAAGTTTATCTAGCCTTAATAGTCCCTACAAAACTGCTTATTCAGATTAGAACACCCAACTTGTTTTGATCATATCTCACTCATTATATTGATTCCATTGCATGGCCAACTCTCACATGTGTATAACATCTTGTACTTACTGTAAATGGATCATACCATGCAATTTTATCAGTTCAACTTTTAGTTATATACTGTTTTTATACAGCCAACTAAATAAGCATGATTTTAGCCTCATTTCTTATAGTTATTAACCTTTTTAAGCATATCTATCAACACTTGATCCCCACACAACATTTTTATCATCATATATACATCATATACATATACAAAAAGAAAGAAAATACATTTGTTCTTTACAAAAATAACAAGAGAAAATTGAGAGGATGATCTTCTTTACCAACCAAGTGTATTTCTTGTTTTTGGAAGACAAGAACTTGATGAACACCAAAAGTAACTCCAAGATCATCAAACACCAAGAACAATAGTTGAGAAATCAGCCCTAGGACACAAGCAAATCACCTCCTATGTTGTTAATATGGCCACCAAATGAACAAGGCTTCAAGATAACTCCATGATAGAGCTAGATAACATGTATTTCATGGCTAGAAAAGATCAAAAGGGGTGTTTTGTGCTTTGGAGTGGATGGAAAAAGGGTGGGGTTTTGAGAGAGTTTGAGGTAGTTTGCATGTATGAAATGGTGGTGTGTGTAGTAGCTAATGGTTTTGATTGAATGGAAAGCTTAAAGTGTAAGCTTAGTCTTACACTTGTAAGTACTTAGCTAACATGATGCCACATCCTTAGATGTGTTGTCATGTGCCATCCCATGTTAGCCAGTGGGGTGGGACAATGTATTTTGTCCCATCTCACTAGTTTACGGGTATTCCTCGATTCTAGTTTTCTCGATTTGCGTGCCCTCGGGTCGTTTCACGAAAAATGTTTTTATAAATTATGAATCAACGTCACAAAACGAATCCAATAAAATTGTCTCATCAAAAACGGAGTTCGAAAACGTAAATACGTAATCCTAAGGTTTCCGGTTTAGTCGTAAAGGACGCTAAATTATGCACGTAAGCCCAAATTTAAATCCGTAAATTGTGAGTTCGTCAACCAACACAAAAATAAGTTTCAAAATATTATACGAGAAAATATTTCACTACCTGAAAATGTTAGATTGTACTTTTTAAAAGTTTAAACGCACACGAAAAATAATAACATAACGACTCGATACGTAATTGAAACGATATCGTCGAAAGTATTAAATATCGAAACTATCGATAATAAGATATAAAATTTTTGGCATCCGTCGGTATCGCGATCACTAGTAGTCCTCGTTGCTCGTCAAAATATTAAAATATAATATTTAATATCGGTTTCAACTTAAACCGTTAAGCATAATAGTATTTAACGTTATAAAATACTTCAAAATAATTGAAAAATATAATTAATTTATGACCTTATTTTTACGAGTTTTACATCCTCACCACCTTAAGGGAGCGACGTCCCGGCGCTCAACTCGCCTCACTTTCGCCAATGCGCATTAAAGTCTCAATAAACATCGTCGTTGAAAGTAAAAAAGATATTACATAATATGTGTTCTACATGATTGGACGTCATCGGATGATGCCGTCTCAAGTTCTCACAACTTACGATCATTTGACTAGATCACACACCATATAAGTACATAAAATAAAAGGTCGAACACAAACATCGAGTATAGATCTCCATCGTTAATCATCGAGAAAACCTTGAACGAAGCCTTGATAATATCTCAAGAGTCTTTCCACTTGCGGTGTCGGCTTAAACATACTCCTCGAGGTCGTAACGAATTTATTAACTCCATTCATTAAGAGATTCGGTCCTCAATCATTCCACGAGTACACACATAAATCCTGGTGACACTTATCGTTTCTTCTTATACACTGCTTCCCGAGATTCATTTTAAACTTAGAATAAAATAGTGATCTTCAATACGAGGAACAGAACGAGATAAAAATGAATTTAATAAACGCATAAACGGACAAGATGTGGTAAAATGATTTAAGGTTGACGATCGACGAGGGATCTCGACTCACGTAACTGTAAAACATAATAAATCACAATACTAGAAAAATGAGAGCGAAGAATAAATTATACATTATCATTAAAATAACATTTGTCACAATTATCCGTCCCGGATTTGGTATTACCTTAAAACTCAGTTGAGGTACTTTCTTGATAAAGATGATACATCAAAAATAGAAGTAAAATAGTTTCAAAATTTATTTGGTCGTCTTAAGAAACTTTGAAAGAAAGACATGAATTTATTATTTAAACTCATATTGATGGTTACAATTAGAAAATATAATTTCTAAATTAAATCATTATTAGGAATAAAAATTAAACTGGTAATTTCATTACATTAAAAGTAAAGTATGATAAATCACTTAGTTCAAAAGATATAGTATAATTTCATGTTAGACATTAGTTTTAGTTATACAAAATATGATGTATAAATTTGACCTTTTACTTGTAATGGTTATTTCGATAATTGAAAATCATTGAAAAATGTATAAACATAAAAATTTTATAATATGTTGTAGAAATACTTAAAGGTGTTTATTATTTCAATATAAACATGGAATATATTCGGGTTTCGAAATGTGACAAGATAACAAACGAATACGAATGAAAATAATAGTCAACAAGTAATACGAAATCAATGGTACAAAAGAGAACGAAGCAAATGTCGTATGAATTCTTAAAGAGAATAATAAAATAAAGGCATTGATGGTATGACGATAAGAAATAATAGATTAAACAAGTTGTCAAATTTGGTTGGTGCGGTCGATGGTTCACCAATATCAGCTCGTTAACTTAGCGGTGGTCGTTACACGATCGGAAATAAGATCCATACAAAAAATTTAATAAAAGGAAATTCCTAATAATCACTTGTAAGTAAAACAAATCAAACGAACGATGTTAGTGTTTAAAGGGAGAAGTCAAAGCACGGTTCACAAGGGTGGATTTCGAGACAAACGAGAGTGACAGACGTCATCCCGGATATACGGAAATCACTCTAGTGATAATTCATTATTCACGTGCGGAGACATTCCAAAGATCTACCCAGTCGCATAAGGAAGATTGGACGAGACAGAAGGATAAAATATCGAGACTTTTAGGTCATTTATTAACAGTCCATAATTAGACGAACGGTCAAAAGAAATCAGTTACAAGACAAAATGAAGTAACAAGTGAAAAAGCGATTGTCGAGTAAAAACGTATTCGTAAGCGCGTAATTCGTTCAAGAAAAGGTAAGAAAACATATGCGGATGCATAGAAATTGCGCTACTTGCATGAAATATAAAGGTTTTTAAAACTACATTTCATTTTATTTCATTTTATTTATCTTTATCATAAATACAAGTAAAAAGTTGATTATTATCAAGATTTTTAAGGTGACTACTATTCAGCCTAGCATGGCTCCTTCTAAATTAGACATAGGTGATCAGGCCATGTATAATTTAGGAATAGCAATGCAGTGCTCAGTTTCGTCGAAAAGTATTACGTTTCTTATGTTTATATATAAACCATGCCATTTGTAAAATGGAATTTAAAAATAGTTTATAAATTTAAAGGATACAAGTAATTTGTGAGATACTTAATAAGCAACTTTTAATGTTACGAAAAGTATTTTATAAGACCAAAGTAAAAACAATTGGTGAAAATAATCGTAAAACAATATCAGATTTATTTATAATATGACATTATGACAACGTATAAATTAGTCAAAGTTTTGCAAAAAGTGGCAAATAGTAGCTCATAAAACAATCAATGAAATGGTTACAAGTTGTTAATGTTTCAAAAGGTTTTAAGATTTAGACGAAAACGCCATGAGACACGCGATAAAATATTGACGAAGAATATGAAGACAAAACTTCAAAACTCAACCCAAATCAGTGGAAGGTTAGAAGAAAACGAAAATAAAATAACATCGAATGACAATTGAGTCATATATATAAAAAGAATAAAACAATCCAAATGTGTATTCTATGTAAGATACTCGACACAACATGCTTTTAAGAAAATATATTATTCGTTTTAAATTACACCATTAATCCGGTAATTGCTAATCCTGTACTGTTTCTATTTTTAAATATTTTCACATGCAACTAGTATTCGTTAGTTGTAAGATAATATTTGTTAAAATTTTACGATCTCAAATGAAATCAAAACAGCTTAGAAACATTTAAAACCCATGTTTCGAATTTTCTATCAGATTTAACTTTTAAATATGAGCCGATTAATTGACCCGATAAACGACATCTCCAAGACTCGGAGTCTAAAGCATTTTAATGCAAAACGATGTTTCAGACGACTTTCTAGTTTTACCCGAGACCTGAAACCCAATGTAAAATGACCAAAATACCCCTGCAAGTTCTGTGCAGGTTTGACTGTTTTATTTTAAAAACGCAGGTTTTACTTTTATGTTTTGACCTGTTATACTGCCCCTGCAGTTTCTACAAAAAATGTATTTTTCGACCCTTCCTAACGACTCAAAATATATACACACATGTCTTGTGGATTTTACAACAATGAAAATAAATCTCATAATGAGCATCAAATAAAAATATAGCATAATGAATGACAGAAAATGCTTCAAGGTATTCAACACGAAATTTAGGAAGTAAAACGGTAATTGACGTTCGTAATTTAAGTTTCAAGGGGCAATGTAGGCAAATCTCCTTGGTGCCACGATTGTCAAAAACACAAAACATAACAAGAAAAGAATGGAACATTAACATGCTACACTCCGGGAGCGTGAAGATTAATGAAAAACAAGTAATACAATTTTATAGAAGTAAAATTGTATTCCAATCTAGCGCCATAATCTAGACGATGATTTATAAAATGACGATGACGTTACCGAGATATAAGTGAACAATACACTTCGGAGTCGATACATATAAATGTCAATAATTAGCGGTTAGTCTATTCCAAGGACACATTGAGCTACACAATGGTCTAGAAATTACGTTAAAAGACGTCCAAGCACAAATAGCCGGAAGACGATTTGAATATCTATATAGATATCCCAAAGGGTTAAGCAATAAAAGTAACGCGCGCAGATGAAGGTATGTAAGGTCATAATATAAAATTTGCAATAAAAGCAATTTAAATAGTTCAAAAATAAATACATAAAGATCTTAAAAATTCATTGTATTTATTTAAGTTAATCATTAATAAATGATAAACTTTTATCGAAAAGTTTAACGACATAAATATATATCGATAAAGGATTATAGTATTTATTTAGAAATACTTAGCAATAAGGCATACATAATAATGTATACTAAAGTTGTAATCCCAGAAGTAGCTTGAACCTGAAGTCACGCGAAATCATGTGCACCGACTCTTTGAAAAAAATAAAACCGACAGTTATAGTTTAGGTTTTTAGAAAAAGACCTAGTTCTCTATAACTCATGGCTCTGGTACCAATCTTTAACACCCCCAAATTTACACGCAGCGGAATACATCTTTGGGTGCTAAACAATGATACAACAACACATAATTTATAAAGAACGACTCGAAAAGAGACGTTTTAGATTTATCGTTCCCAAAACATTTGTCAGAGTAGCGGAGTCCCAAGTAATCGTTACCAAAAGATAAGTTAAAGCAACATATTGGTTTGTTTTAAAAATGGAACGATAAATAAATCAAAGAGTTTGAACAACAAAAGCAGTGCACAACTTCATTCCCCGTGACCTCCAAGCTTCCACTTCTTGATTACCTGAAATACATGTGAGTAAAACAATCAGCAAAAATGCCGAGTGAATCTATAGGTTTATGAAATTAATTTGAACACAAGCAAAGATTATAAGTTTGTGGCATGCTTATAAGTATTAAATAATAATTTGCATCAACAATGATAATTGTATATAGCATAAATTGCAATAAGCTCATGAAACCGAGCCCTTAGACACTCCCATATCAGTCTAATAAGACGAGAGATTTATTAATTGTCGTTACCTCCAGATTATTGGTACATTGCCGTATACCTGACTTCTCAATACAATATGTTCAAATAGTGTGGAGGTCGGGCCTAAGCTTCTATGACAAGTCTACAAAAACTGAACCGGGGCGGCTTCCCCCATAGATCTATTAATTGTACTAGCGGTTAACCCATCATAGGTTAATTAACGGTCCATAATTGAGGTTTTAACAAAGGCAAGCACTTAATGCAATTTAAAGGCAACCACGGGTCCATTCATAGAGGGACAAAGCATACCATAAAAATCTTGTGTTCTAAGTTTATAAAAACATGTATTCCCCCTCGCGGGTTTAAAATCATTTAATAACTAGTATAAAGCGAGGCTATAGACTCACGTTGATAATGAAAGGCGGATTATCGGCTACGGGCGTGCTTCGGTCACAGAAACCTATATAAATAATAATCGGTCTTAGACTCTTGTCTAATGACTTTTATCAAAATAACAATATACATATGATGATTTTGTACATATGATGATGATCAAGTGGGTTTATATATCCTTGTTTACTCATTTTAGTGTTTACGTTTTGGTAACTTTTTACTAGTTTGCTAGTTTTATCTATTTACCTATTTTAAGTCCATTAAGCTTAGTATAAGTTCTTTAACTTGTTTTAATCCATTTTATACCTATATTATCAGTATCTATACTTTCCATGTTGGGCTCAAATGGGTTAAGCCCAATAAGTTCTTTTTATAAGTGTTTAACTTATTTATTCCAATTATTAGTCCAATATGCTTAGTTAGCTCGTTAATGTCCGTATGTCCTATAGTTCGGGTTTTATCGGTTTTTACTTGTATTAGTTACTTATATATCAGTATATGACTTTTAAAAACTTTACATTAGACGGGTTTGATCGTCTAAGTTTTATTTGGCGAAAAACGTTAATTTTACGGTAATAGCCGAAAAAGTCGTAAAAATCAAGTTTATAGTTTTTATTACTTATAAGTATTATTCCACTACCATTTTTATAATTTATCCATTTAATTAACCATTTACATATTTATGTAAATAAGTTTCATAAGTTAGTGGGTTTTTATTTTACATTTTATACAATAAAATTTGAGTGCTTATATAATAATAATAAACATTAATTCTCAAAATCTGATTTTTATTTTCATGTTCATCATTTTTATCATATCTAGAGTTCTACAATGAATTAGAAGCTCATTTTTGGGTGGCATGATTTTCATATTATGTTCTACATTTAACTCAGTTATAGCTACTGCTCATTTTAAGTTTATCTAGCCTTAATAGTCCCTACAAAACTGCTTATTCAGATTAGAACACCCAACTTGTTTTGATCATATCTCACTCATTATATTGATTCCATTGCATGGCCAACTCTCACATGTGTATAACATCTTGTACTTACTGTAAATGGATCATAACATGCAATTTTATCAGTTCAAGTTTTAGTTATATACTGTTTTTATACAGCCAACTAAATAAGCATGATTTTAGCCTCATTTCTTATAGTTATTAACCTTTTTAAGCATATCTATCAACACTTGATCCCCACACAACATTTTTATCATCATATATACATCATATACATATACAATAAGAAAGAAAATACATTTGTTCTTTACAAAAATAACAAGAGAAAATTGAGAGGATGATCTTCTTTACCAACCAAGTGTATTTCTTGTTTTTGGAAGACAAGAACTTGATGAACACCAAAAGTAACTCCAAGAATCCTAAGGTTTCCGGTTTAGTCGTAAAGGACGCTAAATTATGCACGTAAGCCCAAATTTAAATCCGTAAATTGTGAGTTCGTCAACCAACACAAAAATAAGTTTCAAAATATTATACGAGAAAATATTTCACTACCTAAAAATGTTAGATTGTACTTTTTAAAAGTTTAAACGCACACGAAAAATAATGACGTAACGACTCGATACGTAATTGAAACGATATCGTCGAAAGTATTAAATATCGAAACTATCGATAATAAGATATAAAAATTTTGGCATCCGTCGGTATCGCGATCACTAGTAGTCCTCGTTGCTCGTCAAAATATTAAAATATAATATTTAATATCGGTTTCAACTTAAACCGTTAAGCATAATAGTATTTAACGTTATAAAATACTTCAAAATAATTGAAAAATATAATTAATTTATGACCTTATTTTTACGGGTTTTTTACAGTTTGGGCAGCCGTAATGGCACCACATACATAAACTTGAGCCGAGAGTAGAATGGTCCCTGCTGAGAAACCGATATATCGCCGCCAAGACCGATTTATAAACTGCATATAAGTAACTCGACGCATCCCTATGCGTAAATTTGAGGACATGCCATATTCAAATGAAACGTTTGTATCAAAATTTGGTAGGCGGTTGATATATGATTAGTTACATTTATGATCCAGCCGAGTTGCAAAAAGAGAGTGTGGAGTTATGTAGTTTTTAACTTTGGAACAATTAGATCAAGGGAAAAAATTCTTAACTTGTTTAGAGCCGATAATTGCGAGCATGAACTTAGCATTCACATGCTTTGAAGGCAGCAAAAAAAGTAACTAAATTATAAAGTATATGTCATAATAGGATAAAAGTTTTGGCAGAGGGTCAATATGAAGAACAAAAGGATTAGAAGTGATCTGTCAAAGAGAATATTCTAGGCCAAAATGCAGCAACTCGTTAACTAATCACTCGTACATAAACAATTTGTAATTACTACACTTAGTTCATTGGCTTTGTTAGGTGGATGTTTTATACCAGGTAACCATTAGAGTCAACAAATGCCCAAATCATTCCAAATGTGACATCAAAGCAATAATAATACCAAAACACTAAATAATTCTGCAGATCATGTCATTAAGAACAAACTTAGAGAGCCTTAAGGTTTTCAATAGTGATAAACTGAGACCATTGTACTTAAATAGCTCAGGTGTATAAAAGGTTACCTGTGGTTAACAAATGTGCGGTTGGTCTTCATGTGCTTCTCGTTTTGGGTTTCCTAAGTAACGATAATCTGTTAGAAATATCAAAGTATTTCATCAAAGAAATTGATGATCAAGCTTAGCAATTAACAAACAGCTTTGGTTAGTAAACTGACTATAAAAAGGAACCATATAAGTCCTTCCATTGCATTCAGGATTGATATTATTGGCTTAGAGATGGAAAAACAGGTGTGTTGGTTAATGGGTCAAAACTTGTAACTTGATATAAAGCCATTTAAAAGGTTTGAAGTACGAATACAATTTGAATGGCTCTAGACATGTTTATCCCCACCCGACATATTTCAAATGGTAGTAAAATATTGTAATTTTTAACTCGTTACCTGACCCATAAACTTTTTTATCAACCCTCGAGCCTAAAGACGTCATCCCTTCATTGTTGTTCAAATATTGTTATTTATCTATTTCAGCATGCTGATTTTTTATGTTTACCTTTGGATTGATTTTCACCATTTTAAAGCCTCTCTAAGTAACTTTTTTACTGCATTCCTCGCCCATATCCTAAAACCAAACTCAAGTAAAAAGACAATTCATTAAAAGGTAATGGTCATTGTTGTGGTTTTCTTCTTGGAATTATTTTAAGTTTTAGTTGTTAACAACAAAAATACAAAATTATTAGATGAATATTAAGAACTTTTGAGGGTTCACAATCCCACAGCTGATTAACCTCGCATGTTGTAGTTTAATTCATTCCAGTACCTTGATTACACCTGTTATCACTTTATCAAGGAATGAAGAACTGATAGCATAATCTTGACTGCCTTGTAGACGACTCACTGTAGCAGTTGCGGATGTTGTAGATAATGATTTGACCAATGAACCTGCACTCGCACAGATAAACAATCAGCCTTTGAGTGTAGAACAAAACATGATCTCGGGAAGCAGCGTTTTAGTATTGGTTTGAAACTTTAAAATGATCATACAATGATTTTGGTTGGAAAGGTATTTAAGAGGCCTGATAAGTACAGAAATTTTATAAAAAGATACAGGGTCTGATATTAAAATGGATTGAAGTGAAAAAAACCTCCTAACCATATAATTTTAAAAAACGGTATGTCTTCATGCTCACCTCTGAAGCGACATTGGAACAGTTGGGGCGCACTGTGGTTTCCTACTCGTCACATAGAAACCATCATTAAATACCAATATGATTAGTAATAATTATGAATTTTGAGGTCGATTTATCTCTGCGATCCCCAAATCAAATCGGAAACAGCAAACTCACCTTCAATTTTTGGTGGCTGGAAATCACGTGGTTGATACAACGAAACGGAACTTCCATTTTCAAGATATTCAACAGATTTTCCGCCCTCCTCTTCTTGAATAGATTCATAAACTTCCTCTGAATCTGTCTCGATATCCAAACTTTCATCTTTTAAAACAATGGATCTACTCTCATCCAATGAATCATAGAGTGGAACCTCTACATGTGCACGACGCCCATACACTATTGGTTTTTTATATTTTCTCCTGACGATTCTACAATCCTTTGTTCAGCTTCAAATTTTGCAAAAACATCCAACTGGTCATCTTTTACTGCACCACTTATAGCATCAGTGTCTGGCAGTGGCACATGGGTATGGATAGTATCATATAATACATCCGTAAAAATTGATATGTGAATAACCTACCTAAGGCATTAGACAGTTGTCGAGGCTTCATATTCTCAACACCAGGATGACTAATTGCCACAGAGTTGTGTCTGATTTGTTTTGAAATTACCTTAACTATAGATGCATGAATAGCAAGCAGCATATCCACCATCACCAGCCCGAAAATCAACTTCAGTAGCCCTTCCAATTATGCCTGCAGCACTACTCGCACCCGATCCTAACTGATCCTGCCGACAACATCACTAGTTCTAACAATACCATAAGAACAACATCTCCCGTTAATGTTTCAACCTGAATAGTCCCACCTAGAATTTCCTGTAGAAGGATATAAGAAAAGGCAATCATGCACATACCAATGCTATGTTATTACCTTCATTAGTGTTTTGATGTTGTATTCCGAGTTCATTATTGTGACATAAACCATAATTGCTTTTGATCAAATAAATATCCTCCAAGAGAACACTTAGATTACTGAACTAATAGCCAAGTCTCAACAATGAGTTTAGGTACTTTAATAAAAATACCAATTCCCAATAGCTCAGCCCAAAAACCTTTATTTGGCGTAAGTGGATCTACTCCTATTTTGTCACACATCTCATGAAATTGTAATATGAAAGCAGGGTTCTTACGAATGTCGATCTACACTTATAATAACATATTCAAAATCAAGTTTCTTATTAAAACTGGCTATGTATGTGATTTTTATCAATTTACAGATAAAATTGACCTTAAAAACAACTTTTTTGCCGGAGGGAATATCACGGACCAAGTTGCATCCATTATACTAAAAAAATAGTAAAGCTTAATTTTGTATGTCAAAATCGTAGCTCAAGTAATAATCAGAAGAGAGATCATCTACCTGCAAGTTGTATGTGAGATCGAGTCCAATCATCACCCCTGCAAGTTTTTCATAAAATAACTTCACTCTATCCAGAGCTTCCCACTTTGTTAATACCAAACAATGAAAAACTATTACTTTGTACTATCAAAGTAAACATCGACTTCTGCATGGGTAAAATTAAACCTTTTTAAACGGCCTAACCTACATAAATGAGTTAGGTCTGTATTACATCTCACGTTTTAATATTTTTAAAAACAAAATCAACAAAAGCATATCAATCTAAATTGTAATTAATCATACCTTAAACTAATTCGATTCAATAAAAGCAAAAATTCAAATTACCTCATAAGATGTTGATTATAAATATGCTTACAATCCCAGTGGGAACTGAGTAGATGAAGATCTTCAAAAAAATTTGTGTGTATGGTGTTTTCATAATGGAACCTAATTGATTTTGTGTGTGTTTTTGTTGGTGTTTTAATTAGGTCGATCAAAGCAATGATTTTGGAAGGTATAAATGTATAATAACATAACTAAATATTATCATTAGGCTTTTGACCTGTATATATTAATCTGGTTTTGGAAATGTTATCAAAACATTCAGCTTAGCTCCACTAGATGAGGCGTTGGTGGTTGGTCTTCTAGACCCAAGTTCGAATCGTGCACTTAGTATATTTTTAGATTTTCTGCCGAATTTTACCAAACCTGCTCTATTAAAAAAATATGACATGGCATTATGAGGTGCTTATGTGGCATATCCCTCCTCTTATATATAATGTAAAGATATATATATATATATATATATATATATATCAGTAGCGTAACCCGCCCAATGGGCGGGTTTGGTTCGTAAATTATTTTTATGCAAACTTTGTCGGTTACTTACATTCTTTGTTAAAAGCAATCAAACCTTTAATATTTGCAGCCGTTGACTCATCCAACAAACGGGTACGGTTCATAAAAAATTTTATGGAAGAACTTTTGATATTATTTGCGCTTGGCTAATCCAATGATCGGGTTTGGTATATAAATGTTTAATTGAAATAACGTTTGTTGCTCAGTGTAATGATAAATAAGTGTTTATTCAATTGTTCAGTTGTAATAAATGTGTCTTTTAATATATTACAAATAACTTTATATTATATTTATGATTTATGATATATCGATAATTAATTAATTTTATCCGTCTATTCTCTTCTCAAATAAAAAAAACTTTCATTTGTTCTTTTAAATTAAATTTCAGTCGTTACGTAAAACGAAACATACTATTACGACAAGATATAAATCATATTTTAAAGAGTGGCGGTTTGACGTACTTTCAGGAAACCTTTTTCAATTCTTTCGATTATGTCTGGAAAAATGATATGTAATTTTATGAAAGCATATTTTATATATGTATTTTTTTAAACTTTACCGAAAAAGAGAATAAAAAAAGTTCATATATATTGAAGTGTTTGTGTGCATAAAGATTTAAAAATACTTGTCGCAATAGTTTATTTTTTGTCGCTTGATAATTTAATGTTTCCTGGATATATTATTTTTCTAAAAAAGTAGAAAGTGATTTTTTTTAGTGTGATAAAAAAGGTTAGTGGTTTTTTATATGAAAGTATATAACAAAATATAAATTTTCACAAGTCAAATTATAAAAATATCAAAAATTGATAAAAATGTTATTTTACTTGTATAAAAAGATACAATACCATATAGAAGAAGAAGGTGATAAATTGATTTTCTATTCTATCTGGTAGAGTCAACAGAATGGAGTTCCTTGTCTGTAACTCAAGAAAGCGACTCACTTAATAATGTTGATTAGACGGTGATAATTAAATTTTTTATCTCGATACGACTTAGCCAGTTATGTTTTCACAGAAGGTACATTATATGGATTTTTTATTTCATCAAGTTCATACCTATCTTGTTGAGTCTTCAGAAACCTTTATTACGTACATGAAAGATATGTCATATATCCACAAGTCCACAACTATTAACTTATAAAATCACACAATGTGACATATCAATCAATGCTACAGAACTTTTAATATCAAGATTAGATTTAACTTTGATTAGCTTAAGGTGATTTTATAATTGTCAAGTACAAAATCCTTTACTAAGTACGAAATTAATGCCCAAACATTGCTTTTCATATGCAGCTGGTACAACTTATATGTTAACTTAGCCATTATTTTAAGCATAATTTTTCTTGGTTTTGATTTGATCAAGATTGATGCACCAAAAACATCGTAAGCCTTAACTAACATTGGATATTCAATAAAAAGTGTTACAGAAAATTAAAAAGGGCTAATTTAGAAATTATCCAATAAGGTGTTTGGTTTTTATCAAATGTCCCAAAAAAAATTAATTAGACAATTACCCCTTATTCGACCATATTCGACCCTATTCGACCTTATTCGACTTTATTCGACCCTATTCGACCATATTCGACCCTATTCGACTTATAAAAAAAAAATAATAATAATAATAAAATTATATTTTTTTTATTTTTTTATAAGTCGAATAAGGTTGAATAGGGTCGAATAAGTTTCGAATAGGGGTAATTACCTAATTAATTTTTTTATGAACATTTGACAAAAACTAAACACCTCATAAAACAAATTTTAAATTAGCCCAATTAAAAATATGTCGAAAACAAACACATGCCAATCAATAATAGTAGGCCGAGAACAGCCGTTACTCCAAATTTGGAGTTGTGATGACTGATGATGATATGGGTCTTTGTGAATTGCGATGGACTTCTTTGCAAAGAATATGTGAATGTAGTGATAGGACTTACATTACTTCTAAATTTTGGTTTGCTGTTTTGTTTTATATTACATAACTTATCTGCTCATTACTCAATCACATAAAAGAGCCTTTGATAAAAGAATAACTCCAAATAATAGCTATAGTTAGGGTAGCTTGTGTACTAAGTCAGTGGTGTTGACACCACACGTCATGGTTTCTATGCTACTTCAACTTTTCTTTTCATTTCTGTTTGTCGAGAATTTTAGAACACAGTGTACCCTCGATCTCGCTGAAAATTAATCACTCATTTCTTAAATTAAAATTAATGTAGTATAAATTAAGCGAATTTCTACCCCATATGGCCAAATCTAAGTTAACGTTGATATACATTATTCTAGAGTATGTCAAAATAGAGCAGGCATATGGATTTTGTTATCTAGAGAGTATCGTATCCTTATACTACGGGTTACATTTAAAATCAATTACATGTAACACGCTCTTTTACAAAGGGACATCAAACACACCCTAAATCCCCTAACTATTCTGATTATCAATAATCCATCTATTCATACATAGGAATAAATATTACTGGATTTAAGACCTTGACATATACATCAATAAATCGACATTACTTGATATGCAGACCCAAAATCGATCCCAGTCACTTTAACTTATTATTCCTCATGTGGCCAATTCTTCACAAAATCATAGTGACTAAATTTAATAATAGAAATAGAAATCTGATCCCTGGTGCAAAACACCAAGGTAAGCATTTTGCAACCAAAGAAACGCAAGGTAAGTTGTTCTTGCACAGTGAAATTCATGCTTCATGATTTTTTAAGAACCTGAGTAACTACACGACGAATAGATTAAAATTTAACATACCCAGAACCCACAGAAAGTTGCTTCAATACAAACTGCAACGCTTGTTGTCTAATAGGTTTGAAATAAGTTCCTTCAATCTTCCGTGATCTACTTTTAATACATCAACCAAATCGGAAGCTAAACATGAACTGATTTTGAGAGAAAGATACCACCTGTTAATTGGATTAGGGCGAATAAGAGTTGATGTTATTTTCGCATACACAAAAACACTTGTTACTACTCTTGAGAGTCTTCACATGCCTGCAATCCCATGTCCATTGATGCCCTCCTTGCAGGGGCTATAAGTGGATGTCAGGTCTATATTATTTGGATATCATAGTCGTAAATCGATCTATATAATTTTCATCATCGTAAAAGGCACAAACTTGCATCTTGCTGCGAATATCATACCTGAAGTAATTGACACACCATGTGTTAGCTTCATAGCTCGTTAACTCAAATGCAAGAATGATCAAAGTATATTCGCTTTGACATATAGCCATAAATCTGTATTTAATACAAACTATCCATCAAATATGCGGAGAAAAACATAAACATTTTCTTTACGAAATAGGCTCTCAATATTTATTTGTATGTTAACTGAATTTGCAACCTGAGTTGTAACCAAGTTTCAAGCCAATGTAATCAATAAATTTAGTTCATATATCTCCCTATCTACTATTGCACTCACAGCTTCTTGTGTCTAAAAAGGAATTCTTTAATGAAATGTCTTAACTTCAAAAATTTAATGCCAATGAGAAAAGTTACATGATCAGTTTTGTTGGCATATATCAATAATATATCAAAGCTTGCATTCTAAAAAGAGATCATGTAGCCAGAGTATGATAATATCAGGTTTATTGGGTTGCAAAGATTATAGCGTGTTTCCTAACGAAATAAGCACTTATATTTAATCCCAAACACTCTCAAAAGTAGATAAAAAAGTAAGTTCACCTGCAAGATCAGGCCCAGGGGTGAGTATTGTTCATATATAATAAAGTAAAATGATAGAACCACATCACGTTTATAATAGATCGTTCAAAAAATAATGTGTGTAAGAAAGAGCATAAAGCTGGACGAAGTAAAATAACCTCTGCCCGACTGGCTATGACGATACAGTACTAAATCAAAGAGTCACTTACACGTGTGCCAACTTTTCCTGGTGGTTCTTCAGATTGCAGCCTCGGTTTTCTTAAGTTGTTGCTTAACTTCAGTATGTTTTCTTTATTTTCTGAATATAAAGAAAATTTGAAACACATGTTATGATGGATCTATATAAGGTTGAAGTGTTGACTTCTGAATGCACAATTGGATAATAACAATAATTAGAGAAACTTACATCGGGGAGGGGCTATAGGCAGTCCATTTGGAAACTCAATTTGAGCAGTGGCAGATCCATAATCCTCTCCAGAAAAAAGAGATCATTGAATAACTATTTGATCCAGTGTCTACTAATTCATGCACTATTTATCATCAATAACATGTATCTATAAAGCAATTGTTATGCAAAAGCAAATGAAAATATATAACTTTCATTCTAGAAAATGGATATGCTTCTTACCATATTATTAATGAATACTTTTCTTATACCAAAGCTGATGTGTAGTTTCACATTCGATTTCTCGATTTCTATCGGTCACCACACCTATAGAAACTGTAACACCCCCACAATTGCTATGCGCAGCGGAACTACAACAATGGGTGCTACACAGTATTCATTGCACACAAGATATATCAAACGACGCTAAAAAGACGTCAACTTAAAACTTGAAATTTAAAATTGTTAGATGATACATGTCCACAGTTTTTCCAACCCCAAATAGTACACAGAGTTTAGCGTTTTCGGTCCCCATGAATCTTAACCCAAGAATTTCAGTTTACAACCACATGACATTAAACTTAAAAATGTTTAAGTAGAAAAAGGAGGGAAAAACAAGCGGACTCCAAGCCGTACACACAACATCCATCCCATGCATGCTCCATCCTACACCTCAGCGGTTACCTGAAACACATGCCATAATTTTGGTCAACGAAAACGTTGAGTGGAATTCATAGGTTTTACAATCCATTTGAACGTATATATATAATAAAAACCATTCGTGATCATTTATAGTCTTGTCGATCAAACAAACTATAATCAGGATACTGACAATTGTGTTTAAGCTCATGACACTAATCCGTTAACTCAATCACCCGCGTAATAAATACCGGCGTGATTCAGATGAAACCAGTGCCCCTTCTAAAGGCATCAGTTGCAATTATACCTTATTTCTCATACAAAATAATCTACCGCAGAACTTACTAAAAGTATAGCTTCTCGGCTAGCATTGGGTCGTTAACCCCGTAGTACTACAAATTGCATAAGCGGCTATTTTCCCCTACTCGAGGGCAGGACAATAGTTAATAGTTCATGATTTTAGGGACTTTTGCAACTTTGGTACTCAACACAATTTCTAAGGCAACTTTCGGGTCTAACAATCATTCATGATATACGTTCCTTTTAAAAACTAGCATGCATTTCCCTCGCGGGTAAAACAATTTGAAATAAGTATAAGCGAGGCTATAAATTCACACCTTATATCTTAAGTAGTCGGTAGTTCGAGGGATGATCACTGACGATGTTACGGATGCCCGGGTAAATCAACACCTATCACAAATAACGCGTAATGAGTAATCTCATTTAAATACTTTACGGTACTGTATAAAATACATATATACTAGTCACTTAGGACAAGTATAACTCACGCCAAAAACAAAATAACAAGTATCACTCATTTTATACCATTCGTTCTCATTAGCTACGCTATCCATTTTTACCCATTCTCGCCGGTACTTGACTAAAGTACGGGCTGTTTTACCTTATTAAACCACACTTATAAAATTTGACAAAATTTCCAAAAATCCTATAAGACCTGTAGATAACATGTTTTTAAGCCCAATAAAAGTTTTTACTTTTACGACCCGTTACGCAACTCTTTTCCACGACTACATTTTACGGGCTGAAATTGCGCTTCGACCAATTTTGACCTCTTTGACCTATATGAAAAATACCTTTGACTTCTTTGACTCCTAAGTCAACATATAGACTCATTTGTACAGGTTAGGGACCAAATTTTGACCCTTGACCATTTACCAATTTATACTTGTGACCCTCGGGATTTGACTAAAACTTTGCACAAATTCGGATTATGAAAGTCCTCGTCTCCCGGTACCCGATCTTTAAAATGTCATAACTTTTAGCTCGTTTTGAGTCACGGGCTCTACCTTATACCAAATTAAAGCTAGAAAGACCCTCTATCACTACATTTAGTTTTCAAGACCTGGAAAAAAAATAATTTTTATAAAATGGACCAAATGTTTCTGCCTAAAAATGACCATACCAAAAACGCACTTAGGCTCGATTCCAAGCCTTCTAACCACCACTAAACATCATCCTAAGCCTTCCCAAACATATCCTAACATCAAATTTCAGTCCTACCCCTATTGATCAACCAATCTCAAATTCAAAAATTTAAAGAAATGTACATGCAACTAATAAAACCTATGTAAATCATCCTAAAACAATGAACCAATCATAAGAACAACACTCAAAATCAACAACCACCATGGCTCCCCAAACACCCCCATTGCCGTGGGGTTTGGGTGACCCAATCACCACAACCAAATTGATTTTGGTGGGTTTTCTTGGTGTTTATACTTCCATAACTCTTAAAATCAACATGCATTAGCACATTTAGCCACAAAAACGAATTTGGATCATATGGAAAAATCTTGAAAAATTTTTGTTAATGCATGTGGGATTTGAGCACATGAACATGTGGGGAATGACCAAACTAGATGTGGTCTAACCTTAGATTTTTGGAAAATCAAGTGGAAAAAGATTTTTGGTGAATTTTTCTTGGTGTTGGGGGTGTCCGTCGGCTTTAGAGAGAGAGGAGGGAGAGAGTGTTTGATTTTTGGTGAAAATTTTGTGTGTGTTTGTGTTTGTGTCAACTTTGGCCTTTTTGGTGGGTTGGGAGGGACCTAATTGCAATTTTTAACTTCTTTTGGCCTTAAATGAAAAACGTCCTCAAAACTTTGCGGGTTCGACCCATTTGTCAATTTTGAAAATTTTACGGGAGTCGGAAATCTTCCCGAACGCTCCAAAATATTTTTGGGATACTTTAAATGTACTCGGAAGGCTATAAAACTCACCCGACTCAACTTAACACGAACCGTAAATAAAATTCTCGAAAAATTACATTATCGATAAATCGTCAATAATTATATAAAATTGGGCATCCCTCGGGATCGTAATCGTCATCGTCCTTCTTAAAACGTCAATCGTAAAAATTATAACCTCAAACATCGGCTTTAACCAAAATACTTATAAGTATAGAAATTAAAATTTATTAAAAATTTCAAAAATTAGCGTAATTTAGGGTATCGTTAAATGACCTCGATTCTAGGGTGTCACATCCACCCCTCCTTAAAGAGAGCGACGTCCCGGCGCTCGCCTCTTCTTATACTCACATTTCGTCTTACTGGAACAGATGAGGATACCTTTCCTTGAAAAAGTCCTCACGTTCCCAGGTGTATTCCGGTCCACGCTTAGAATTCCATCGGACCTTCACGATAGGAATCCTACTACGCTTCAACCGCTTGACCTCCCGGTCCATAATTTCCACAGGTTCTTCCACAAAGTGCATTTTGTCGTCTAGTCGAATCTCGTCCAAAGGAATCACCAATTCCTTATCCGCCAAATTCTTCTTCAGGTTCGATACGTGAAACGTGTCATGAATAGCACTAAGCTCGGTCGGCAATTCTAACTTGTACGCTACCGGTCCAATTCGTTCAACGATCTTGAACGGTCCAATATACCTCGGACTCAACTTTCCTTTCTTCCCAAAACGAATTACACCCTTCCACGGCGATACCTTGAGCATAACCATATCTCCAACTTCAAACTCCAACGGTTTCCTTCGGTTATCGGCATAACTCTTTTGTCGGCTTCTCGCAGCAAGTAGTCGGTTCTTGATTTGCACAATCTTCTCTGTCGTTTCTAAAACCATTTCGGGTCCAGTCAATTGACTTTCCCCTACTTCACTCCAACACACAGGCGATCTACACTTCCTTCCATACAATGCTTCGAACGGTGCCGCTTTGATACTCGCATGATAACTATTATTGTACGAAAATTCCACCAGAGGCAAGTGGCGTTCCCAACTTCCTCCAAAATCAATCACGCATGCTCGGAGCATGTCCTCCATCGTTTGAATCGTTCGTTCACTCTGGCCGTCAGTTTCCGGGTGATAAGCCGTGCTTAAACTCAATTCAGTGCCCATCGCACGTTGAAGCGATTTCCAAAATTCCGACGTAAATCTACTATCGCGATCCGAAATGATCGATAACGGCACTCCATGTCTACAGACGATCTCCATCACGTACACGCTGGCGAGTTTTTCCATGCTGTCCGTCTTCTTCATAGGTAAGAAATGAGCAGATTTCGTCAACCTGTCCACAATTACCCATATCATATCGCATCCACTAGGGGTCCTAGGTAAACCCGTCACGAAATCCATTGCGATTTTCTCCCATTTCCATTCTGGGATTTCTGGTTGTACCAACAATCCAGATGGTTTCTTATGTTCTGCCTGAACCTTCGCGCAAGTCAAACACTTACTAACGTAACGAGCAATATCTGCCTTCATATTCGGCCACCAATAAACTTTCTTCAGGTCGTGGTACATCTTATCCGATCCGGGATGTATCGAATACTTCGACTTATGCGACTCATTCATAACCAATTCTCGAACTCCAGGCTTTCCTTCCTCAGATGAACACAGTGGTAACCAAATCCGATTCTCAAAATATCTTAGTCCGTCAGACCTAATCACGAAAAGAGGTTTCAACATTCGTCCCAAATTCTCGGCTTCAATATTCCCTTTCATTAGTCCTCTCTCTTGAGCCTTCAGTATGGTTTCGGTTAAGTCAACGCTCTCGGTCATCACTAAAGCTCTAACCCTCAAAGGTTTCTCCCGTTCCTTCCTACTTAGTGCATCCGCTACAACATTCGCCTTCCCAGGGTGGTAGCGAATTTCGCAGTCATAATCACTCAATAGTTCAACCCATCGTCTTTGTCGCATATTCAACTCCTTTTGATCTAAAATGTGCTGCAAACTCTTGTGGTCAGTGAATACAACACACTTTGTCCCATACAGATAGTGTCTCCACAACTTTAACGCAAAAACTACCGCTCCTAATTCCAAATCGTGCGTCGTGTAGTTCTCCTCATTCTTCCTTAGTTGCCTCGACGCGTAAGCTATCACCTTTTCACGTTGCATTAATACCGCTCCATAACCTTTACGAGACGCATCACAATACACTACGAAGTCTTCGGTTCCTTCAGGCAATGATAAAATCGGTGCGGAACATAACTTATCCTTGAGCGTTTCGAAAGCAAGTTCTTCCTCTTTTCCCCATTCGTACACCCTATTCTTTTCGGTAAGCCTCGTCAATGGTTTTGCAATCAACGAAAATCCTTCAATAAACCTTCGATAATACCCCGCTAAACCCAGAAATTGTCGAACTTCAGTCGGCGTCGTCGGTGCTGACCATTCCCTGATCGCTTCTATCTTAGCAGGATCTACACGAACTCCCTCACTATCAATCACATGACCTAGAAACTGCACTGATTCCAACCAAAACTCACACTTAGAGAATTTTGCATACAGCTTCTCCTTCCTTAACAACTCCAAAATCTTTCTTAGGTGCTTCTCGTGCTCCTCCTTACTCTTAGAGTAAATAAGTATATCATCGATGAAAACGATAACAAACTTATCTAGATACGGCTTGCACACGCGATTCATAAGATCCATGAATACAGCAGGCGCGTTCGTCAACCCAAACGGCATCACTCGAAATTCAAAGTGTCCATACCGCGTACGAAAGGCGGTTACAGGAATATCCTCCTCTCTTACACGCAGTTGATGATACCCTGATCTTAAATCGATCTTTGAGTACACACTGGAACCTTGCAATTGATCGAACAAATCATCAATCCTCGGCAATGGGTACCGATTCTTAACCGTCAGCTTATTGAGTTCCCTATAGTCGATACACATCCTAAACGAACCATCCTTCTTCTTTACGAACAACACTGGCGCTCCCCAAGGTGATGAGCTCGGCCTAATAAATCCTTTGTCCATCAATTCCTTCAATTGATCCGCTAACTCCTTTAACTCAGATGGTGCTAAGCGATAAGGTGCACGTGCAACCGGCGCAGCTCCTGGCACTAATTCAATTCGAAACTCGACCTCACGGGTAGGCGGTAAACCTGGCAACTCGTCTGGAAAAACGTCTGGATACTCGCGAATAACTGGTACCTCTTCAATCCTCGCCTCTACATCACCATCGCTCGAAACCTGTGCCAAAAACACATCGCATCCGCTCTCTACGTACTTCATCATTTTCAAACACGAAATCACCTTCAAACGAGAAGTGCATTCGTCTCCCTTTACCGTCAAAACCCTATTCCTCAGCGGAATCTGAACCAATATCTCACCACAGACGATCGTAGCACTATGCGCCATTAGCCAATCCATTCCCACAATCACGTCAAACGATCCTAGCTCTATAGGCATCAAGTCGATTTTAAAAGCGTAATTTCCTAACTTCAAGGTACACCCTTTTAGTATAGAATTCGTACTAACAATTTTTCCATCGGCTAATTCAACATTATAACTAGTCGTTAACGACACCGGTTCTCTATCAATATGACGACTAAATCTAACGTCTACAAAACTCTTGTCGGAGCCAGAATCAAATAAAATACTAGCATAACAAGCGTCTAGCAAAAACGTACCGGTAACCACATTGGGACCTTGTGGTTTATCAGCAGTTCCCACTTGATACACAGCTGCCGCATTATTACCTCCCCGCCTGTTTCCTGCCTTCGGGCAATTCGCTTGCACATGACCCCTTTCTCCACAACTATAACATCCCCTCATCCTAATAGCATTAGCCCCAGTGGCTACTCCTCCTGTTCGACAACCAGATGTCCTATGACCTGCCTTTCCACACTTGCCGCATGCCGGCGGGCAATTTCCAACGTGATACAAGTTGCACTTTCCACAATGGGGATTCACTTTCACACCTCTAGGGTTCGTCACGGCCCTCATCCCTTCGTTCCTTCTCTGATTAAACTGTTGATTACGGTTCGGCCCATGGTTGTTTCGATTTCCACCTCGGTTCTGGCCTTAGGATTGGTTACTTTGTGCCGCTTCCCATTTCCTTTTGTTGCCTTCAGCAATGTGGTTCTGCTTGTCCTGAAGCTTAACGTCCATCAAAGCGTGTGCCATTTGAACCGCTTCATCAAACGTTCCAGGTTTTGACGAAGTTGTTTCACCTTTGATGTTGCTAGATAAACCCTTTATATACTGCTTCATTTTCTTGGCATCATTGGCAAATATGTCCGGACACAAAAGACTTAACTCATTGAATCTCCTGGTGTAAGCAGCTATATCGTTGTTCTTCAAGGTCAAATGCCTCAATTCGTCCTCCAATTGCCCCAATTCCTCCTTTGGGCAAAACTTCTTAGTCAACAAAGCTTTGGTCGCATTCCACGTCCTTGCATTCGCTACAGCCAATCCAACCGTAGCTACCTGGGTATTCCACCAACTTAGCGCATCATCAAGAAACGTAGCTGCTGCAAACTTTACTTTATCCGCTTCTGCGCAACCACTGATTTCAAACGTACTTTCAACCTTTTCCAACCATCGTCTAAGTTCTAAAGCTCCACCCGTTCCACGGAACTGCGTGGGACCACACTTCATAAAGCTAGAATAGGTACACACTCTCGGGGCTTGCTGTCTCCCCGCGTTCCTTCCTGGATCCTGATTTCTCCCAGCTCGGTCCGCTTCCAACGCATTTGCTATAGCTTCCTGAATCATGGTGTTAACACGATCGGCGGTCAACTTTAGAGGCATGGTGTTATCGAATATCTCTTTCTGCAAGACAAGGAAAATAGAAAAACAATGTAAGTATTCATATCAAGTTTCCCAGACATAAAATACATACAACGACACATCACTACGGAGTTACTAATATTCATCAATTCACACCACAAAAGATCAAATTTAAGACATATCACAGATCATGAAAGGTAACATAGATTGTATTGATAATTAACCAAAATCGTGACAAGTATTGCCACTACAATCGTTCACCACAAAACATCAAGTACTTGAGTTTCTCGTCATAATACCGTCATACAAAGGTCTAAAATAGTTCTATTACAATGATCAAAGAAAATACAAAACAAGTAACTAGGCATGTGGTGATCCACACGGCCTCTTGGATGGCGGCTCGTCGTCGTCTTCCTCGGTTTCCTCATCACTAATGTCCTCATCCACATCATCCACTTTTCTCTTTCCCTTTTCATCCGGCTCACATTCTGTTTCCTTTTTCGTCCCTGATGTGGATCCACACTCAATCGCTACCTGACTTCCCACCGTAATACAAGCACCTCCAGTAGGCGGCTGAGTCATGAAGTCATTCGCCTCCATCTCTAAATCGTCCATGAATCTCCAATCCGGGGGCAATGAATCCCTCACACGATGCTCCCAACTCTGCATCCTCGACAACCTCATCTGATCTTCCCTCACACGGTCAAGACTAGCACTTAAATTTGCAACCATTGATTTTAAACTGTTGATATCACTTTTGTTCACGTTCCCGTCATACTCAATTCTTGCCGTCCTTTCCAACAGTCTTTCGTCCGCCTTTTCATTCTCGTCGAATCTACTGACCACCCTTTATTCCACTACATACCTCATGCACATCGATCCTTCCAAACCTCTCACAGTCCGTCGTACGTCATGATAAATCCTCGGTCCGGGACAGCAAATTCTTGGGATGCCTTGATGAAGAGAATTCACGCTCATTGCACCTTCGGCTCTTCTGGGGATATCTGGTACACCAACCAGATGGGAAGTACGCATAGGCGTGGGGCAAGTAGTTCTCCTTGGGTCGGGGTCCTGGGCTTGTACATCGTTCGTCTCAGCTTGTCCTTCGGCTGCTGTTCTAACACTTCCCCCTTCGCGACCTACGACGTAATCGTTTCCGTTATCATTGGGCGGTACCTCGGCCATTCCTGCAATAACAGCGAATTTCGGAGGGTACATAAGTAATTATACAATAATTATAAATATATGCATGCAAATGCAATGCAAAGGTGGTACATATGCCCAAAATGTAATAATATGATGCTCATGCATGATTAGTACAAAAATTACGATGTCGGATATTTCACGTAAAATTCAACGTCTACATATAGTAATTCCATACTTACGTAATAATTACCCACATATATACTTTACTCAAAAGTATACGTCAAATGCCATAAATACAACAATAAATCTTACCGGAGCCATGCAGGATAGTTGTGTGTGCTTGGACCCTTTCTTACGACACCAAAAGTTATAGTTTAGGATTTTCAAAAACGACCTAGTTCTCTATAACTCGTGGCTCTGATTACCAATCTGTAACACCCCCACAATTGCTATGCGCAGCGGAACTACAACAATGGGTGCTACACAGTATTCATTGCACACAAGATATATCAAACGACGCTAAAAAGACGTCAACTTAAAACTTGAAATTTAAAATTGTTAGATGATACATGTCCACAGTTTTTCCAACCCCAAATAGTACACAGAGTTTAGCGTTTTCGGTCCCCATGAATCTTAACCCAAGAATTTCAGTTTACAACCACATGACATTAAACTTAAAAATGTTTAAGTAGAAAAAGGAGGGAAAAACAAGCGGACTCCAAGCCGTACACACAACATCCATCCCATGCATGCTCCATCCTACACCTCAGCGGTTACCTGAAACACATGCCATAATTTTGGTCAACGAAAACGTTGAGTGGAATTCATAGGTTTTACAATCCATTTGAACGTATATATATAATAAAAACCATTCGTGATCATTTATAGTCTTGTCGATCAAACAAACTATAATCAGGATACTGACAATTGTGTTTAAGCTCATGACACTAATCCGTTAACTCAATCACCCGCGTAATAAATACCGGCGTGATTCAGATGAAACCAGTGCCCCTTCTAAAGGCATCAGTTGCAATTATACCTTATTTCTCATACAAAATAATCTACCGCAGAACTTACTAAAAGTACAGCTTCTCGGCTAGCATTGGGTCGTTAACCCCGTAGTACTACAAATTGCATAAGCGGCTATTTCCCCCTACTCGAGGGCAGGACAATAGTTAATAGTTCATGATTTTAGGGACTTTTGCAACTTTGGTACTCAACACAATTTCTAAGGCAACTTTCGGGTCTAACAATCATTCATGATATACGTTCCTTTTAAAAACTAGCATGCATTTCCCTCGCGGGTAAAACAATTTGAAATAAGTATAAGCGAGGCTATAAATTCACACCTTATATCTTAAGTAGTCGGTAGTTCGAGGGATGATCACTGACGATGTTACGGATGCCCGGGTAAATCAACACCTATCACAAATAACGCGTAATGAGTAATCTCATTTAAATACTTTACGGTACTGTATAAAATACATATATACTAGTCACTTAGGACAAGTATAACTCATGCCAAAAACAAAATAACAAGTATCACTCATTTTATACCATTCGTTCTCATTAGCTACGCTATCCATTTTTACCCATTCTCGCCGGTACTTGACTAAAGTACGGGCTGTTTTACCTTATTAAACCACACTTATAAAATTTGACAAAATTTCCAAAAATCCTATAAGACCTGTAGATAACATGTTTTTAAGCCCAATAAAAGTTTTTACTTTTACGACCCGTTACGCAACTCTTTTCCACGACTACATTTTACGGGCTGAAATTGCGCTTCGACCAATTTTGACCTCTTTGACCTATATGAAAAATACCTTTGACTTCTTTGACTCCTAAGTCAACATATAGACTCATTTGTACAGGTTAGGGACCAAATTTTGACCCTTGACCATTTACCAATTTATACTTGTGACCCTCGGGATTTGACTAAAACTTTGCACAAATTCGGATTATGAAAGTCCTCGTCTCCCGGTACCCGATCTTTAAAATGTCATAACTTTTAGCTCGTTTTGAGTCACGGGCTCTACCTTATACCAAATTAAAGCTAGAAAGACCCTCTATCACTACATTTAGTTTTCAAGACCTGGAAAAAAAATAATTTTTATAAAATGGACCAAATGTTTCTGCCTAAAAATGACCATACCAAAAACGCACTTAGGCTCGATTCCAAGCCTTCTAACCACCACTAAACATCATCCTAAGCCTTCCCAAACATATCCTAACATAAAATTTCAGTCCTACCCCTATTGATCAACCAATCTCAAATTCAAAAATTTAAAGAAATGTACATGCAACTAATAAAACCTATGTAAATCATCCTAAAACAATGAACCAATCATAAGAACAACACTCAAAATCAACAATCACCATGGCTCCCCAAACACCCCCATTGCCGTGGGGTTTGGGTGACCCAATCACCACAACCAAATTGATTTTGGTGGGTTTTCTTGGTGTTTATACTTCCATAACTCTTAAAATCAACATGCATTAGCACATTTAGCCACAAAAACGAATTTGGATCATATGGAAAAATCTTGAAAAATTTTTGTTAATGCATGTGGGATTTGAGCACATGAACATGTGGGGAATGACCAAACTAGATGTGGTCTAACCTTAGATTTTTGGAAAATCAAGTGGAAAAAGATTTTTGGTGAATTTTTCTTGGTGTTGGGGGTGTCCGTCGGCTTTAGAGAGAGAGGAGGGAGAGAGTGTTTGATTTTTGGTGAAAATTTTGTGTGTGTTTGTGTTTGTGTCAACTTTGGCCTTTTTGGTGGGTTGGGAGGGACCTAATTGCAATTTTTAACTTCTTTTGGCCTTAAATGAAAAACGTCCTCAAAACTTTGCGGGTTCGACCCATTTGTCAATTTTGAAAATTTTACGGGAGTCGGAAATCTTCCCGAACGCTCCAAAATATTTTTGGGATACTTTAAATGTACTCGGAAGGCTATAAAACTCACCCGACTCAACTTAACACGAACCGTAAATAAAATTCTCGAAAAATTACATTATCGATAAATCGTCAATAATTATATAAAATTGGGCATCCCTCGGGATCGTAATCGTCATCGTCCTTCTTAAAACGTCAATCGTAAAAATTATAACCTCGAACATCGGCTTTAACCAAAATACTTATAAGTATAGAAATTAAAATTTATTAAAAATTTCAAAAATTAGCGTAATTTAGGGTATCGTTAAATGACCTCGATTCTAGGGTGTCACAGAAACAATTTACAAAAAACATACGAAGAGTAGAGTAATGGTTTAATTCTGTTATATATTGAACAATTTCAGATGTTGTAGACCACTTCATACGAAAATCAAGTTTAGACACATTAACAGGAGTCCCAGCATGACCATCTAATATACATAAATTAACCTCTTAAGGTCATAAGCTAACAATAACATGATTCTATTGTAGAAATCAACATTTATTATGTTATAACAGGCACTTTGCACTATCCATCATTGTAAAATGGATAAAATATTTTGATTTCATTACTATCCCAACATATAAGAGAAGTTTGTATAAAAAGTGAACAGAAACAGATCCAAAAACACGTGAACGATAATAATGATACGAAAAAGTATTAAATTTGTATTAGATCCGGCTCCATTAATATTTTTAAAAGAGAAAACAATTAGCAACGTACTTGATGGCATATCTCGCAAGTGATATCACCCTTATCTCACTACATCAATGACAAACACTTCCTGTGAGCATAGTGCATAAATGGACATACTTGTCTTATAAAACATTCTTCTTAGCTAATGATTTAATACGAATCCCAAGTACAACAGCGACTCCTTTATATGGAACTCGAGGTCTGAATTCATTACATTGGTAAAAAATTGAATGTGCATCCACTAAAATAAAAGTTTTCCATAAATCATCAATCATGGCAATAAAGATTTATAATACTAATAAATTATTGGTTTACCTCATCTTGTTGTAACTGATTATCAACGATAAATCCATCCATTGAAAGAGTAGTTAAAATCTCCGATATCTTCATCCGCACCACGGCAAGTCTAACACAAATCTCAGTCAAGAAACTGACCATAGCAGAATGGTGAATTTGTTTTTGTTATAGTACCAAAAAAGACCACAATGAAGAATGGCGTTTTGTTTTCCGTTAAAAGAAGTAATGTACAACCGGTGATCAATTAGCCCAGCTTGTAGAAATCCTATATCCAGTTCATCTGCTCAATTTCTGAAACAGATGAATATAACAATTTGTCTCAATGAAAATCTGTACTTAAGTATGTTTAATATATAACAGTTGGTAGTATAAGTAGATTCTGTTGTTTTAAACTCTTCCCTATATTAGAAGCATATATGGTATGTAAAAACAAACACTTACCTTGACCTGTTAGAAATAAAAAACTCTTGTAGGGGTAGTACACCCTTATTCATCAGAATCCAAACTCCCATTTCCACAGCAGCAACCAAACAGCCCTCTTGATAGCAGAAACCACACACCCCTTTATACAGCAACAACCAAACATCCCTTTAGATATCAAATGGCGATAAATGGTTTACTCTATAAACAAAGTCAGAAACGAACCTTTGAGATGGTATTTTTTAATCAGCTGATAATGGTTTGATTAAACTATGGCTATGATTACAGATTATTTAGAATGTCAAATAGCATCTATGAGTTTCATACCCTTTCATGAAATCAACGGTTTGAATCTCGGATAAGAGAGTGACACGCTCCATTTGTCCATACCTATTTCCTTAAGAAAATTATTTCCATAAGTCTCAAATTAACAAAACATCCAGAAATAATATAATGACCAAATTTAACGCAAAATATCTTGTATCATGCAAACGTAAGCAATAAACATACAACCATTATTTGTACCCTCTGCTTTGCATCACACAAACCAATTACAACCAACGATCAATACGTACAGCTTAAACAAACGCTAGATCCAATTCATCTGGTCTATTTTGTTGAACCAATGAAATAACAGCTTGCTTGAATGAATATCGATCAACATCGGTTTTCTGTTTTCTGTAATTCATAGAAACTATACATCAAAATCTTAACAAAACTTGGTAATCCATAGAAGGTTCTAGCTTTTGTTCTAGTCTTCTGTTTTCTAGAGACGTATCCTGTAAACAAAGAAATTAAGAAACAAATGAATACTAAATTGCTTGTTTTGTTTTTCTATGATTTGTGAAAGATACAAATGATTGAATGAATAATAAAATAAAATAAAATAAACCGTAAGGCTTAAAATCCATACATGAACTCTAGTTATTCTCTTTGTGTACTTCTTTTTACTCGATGAAAATATTCGAGTATGCAATTGTAGCCGATCATCTATAGATAACACCATTCGCTCACAGTACACCTGGATGTTACAGAAACCTATGGTGATCACCAGCAAAGATATAACATGTCAATCATGCATGAAAAACTCTAATCTAATCACCAAAAGACCCCTTCAATTATAATAACGTGTAACATAAAAATATAACCGAGCTTGAAGAAGAGAAGCCTTTACCTTAGCGTGTATGCGTATAATTAAAACAGAGATAATGAATAGAGAATAAAGAAAAACGTTAACATTAACCTGTATTCAAGTAAAGAAAAATGTTACAGTACCTTTACTTGAATGATGTGTGCTTAATGACCAATTGAGAATAAAGAATGAGAATAAAAACATTACCTTTTTTTGTTTTAAGATACATATGATGCATTCTACCATTAAAAACATAAACCTAAATTTTGATATATGTGATTCACTTGTAAGCTGTAAGTAAATACCAAACATCCTCTATAACTGAATGACTTGATAACTGAATGATCATTCATGAATAAACCTGTAAAATGCGCAAGTTGATTATTTACTTATGCAAGCAATATCATTAACCTAGAAATTGATTTTTACCATAATACAAAACAAAGAAGACAACGTTAGGGTTTCAGAAGAGGAGTTACATATCGTTATTAGATTTATCATTAATCTGGAATCTAATATTTAACATAACAGAAAACAAAGAAGATGCCATTAGGGTTTCAGTAGACTTACATGCCGTCGGTAGGTTTTTTATTATGTGTACAGAAGATACGAATAATAAGAATATCATTGTTTAATTTTTATATGCAACTATTAAAGATTTTATTCGGTAATAGAGTATATATTTGGTCTAAGAATTTTCCCGAAGTTTACAAAAAATATATACTTTCCAAAATAAAAATTAGAAAAATAAACTTTCCGAAATATAACTACATCCAATAAGATAATGCCATGTAAGATATGAGGTGGCGCTATCTTATTATCCTATGTCAAACAAATGAAAATATATAACTTTCATTCTAGAAAATGGATATGCTTCTTACCATATTATTAATGAATACTTTTCTTATACCAAAGCTGATGTGTAATTTCACATTCGATTTCTCGATTTGTACCAGTCACCACACCTATAGAAACAATTTACAAAAAACATATGAAGAGTGGAGTAATGGTTTACTTCTGTTTTATATTGAACAATTTCAGATATTGTAGACCACTTCATACGAAAATCAAGTTTAGACACATTAACAGGAGTCCCAGCATGACCATCTAATATACATAAATTAACCTCTTACGGTCATAAGCTAACAATAACATGATTCTGTTGTAGAGATCAACACTTATTATGTTATAACAAGCACTTTGCACTATCCATCTTTGTAAAATGGTTAAAATATTTTGATTTCATTACTATCCTAACATATAAGAGAAGTTTGTATAAAAAGTGAGCATAGCAGATCCGAAAACACGTAAACGATAATAATGATACGAAAAAGTATTAAATTTGTATTAGATCTGGCTCCATTAAGATTTTTAAAAGAGAAAGAATTAGCAACGTACTTGATGGCATATCTCGCAAGTGATATCACCCTTATCTCACTGCATGAATGACAAACACTTCCTGTGAGCGTAGTGCATAAATGGACATACTTGTCTTATAATACATTATTCTTAGCTAATGATTTAATACGAATCCCAAGTACAACAGCGACTCCTTTATATGGAACTCGAGGTCTGAATTCATTACATTGCTAAAAAAATTGAATGTGCATCCACTAAAATAAAAGTTTTCCATAAATCATCAATCATGGCAATAAAGATTTATAATACTAATAGATTATTGGTTTACCTCATCTTATTGTAACTGATTATCATCGATAAATCCATCCATTGAAAGAGTAGTTAAAATCTCCGATATCTTCATCCGTACCACGGCAAGTCTAACACAAATCTCAGTCAAGAAACTGACCATAGCAGAATGGTGAATTTGTTTTTGTTATAGTACCAAAAAAGACCACAATGAAGAATGGCGTTTTGTTTTCCGTTAAAAGAAGTAATGTACAACCGGTGATCAATAAGCCCAACTTGTACAAATCCTATATCTAGTTCATCTGCTCAATTTGTGAAACATATGAATATAACAATTTGTCTCAATGAAAATCTATACTTAAGTATGTTTAATATATAACAGTTGGTAGTATAAGTAGATTCTGTTGTTTTAAACTCTTCCCTATATTAGAAGCATATATTATATGTAAAAACAAACACTTACCTTGACCTGTTAGAAATAAAAAATCTTGCAGGGGTAGTACACCCTTATTCATCAAAATCTAAACTCCCATTTCCACAGCAGCAACCAAACAGCCCTCTTGATAGTAGAAACACACACCCCTTTATACAGCAACAACCAAACATCCCTTTAGATATCAAATGGCGATAAATGGTTTACTATATAAACAAAGTCAGAAACGAACCTTTGAGATGGTATTTTTTAATCAGCTGATAATGGTTTGATTAAACTATGGCTACGATTACAGATTATTTAGAATGTCAAATAGCATCTATGAGTTTCATACCCTTTCATGAAATCAACAGCTGGAATCTCGGATAAGAGAGTGACACGCTCCATTTGTCCATACCTATTTCCTTAAGAAAATTATTTCCATAAGTCTTAAATTAACAAAACATCCAGAAATAAATATAGTGACCAAATTTAACGTAAAATATCTTGTATCATGCAAACGTAAGCAATAAACATACATCCATTATTTGTACCCTCTGCTTTGCATCAGACAAACCAATTACAACCAACGATCAATACGTACAGCTTGAACAAACTCTAGATCCAATTCATCTGGTCTATTTTGTAGAACCAATGAAATAACAGCTTGCTTGAATGAATATCGATCAACATCGGTTTTCTGTTTTCTGTAATTCACAGAAACTATACATCAAAATCTCAACAAAACTTGGTAATCCACAGGAGGTTCTAGCTTTTGTTCTAGTTTTCTGTTTTCTAGAGGCGTATCCTGTAAACAAAGAACTTAAGAAACAAATGAATACTAAACTGCTTGTTTTGTTTTTCTATGATTTGTGAAAGATACGAATGATTGAATGAACAATAAAATAAATCGTAAGGCTTAAAATCCATACATGAAATCTAGTTATTCTCTTTGTGTACTTATTTTTACTCGATGAAAATATTTGAGTATGCAATTGCAGCCGATCATCTATAGATAACACCATTCGCTCACACTACACCTGGGTGTTACAGAAACCTATGGTGATCACCACCAAAGATATAACATGTCAATCATGCATGAAAAACTCTAATCTAATCACCAAAAGACCCCTTCAATTATAATAACGTGTAACATAAACATATAACTGAGCTTGAAGAAGAGAAGCCTTTACCTTAGCGTGTATGTGTATAATCAAAACAGAGACAATGAATAGAGAATAAAGAAAAACATTAACATTAACCTGTATTCAAGTAAAGAAAAATGTTACAGTACCTTTACTTGAATGATGTGTGCTTAATGACCAATTGAGAATAAAGAATGAGAATAAAAACATTACCTTATTTTTGTTTTAAGATACATATGATGCATTCTATCATTAAAAACACAAACCTAAATTTTGATATATGTGATTCATTTGCAAGCTGTAAGTAAATCCCAAACATCCTCTATAACTAAATGACTTGAGAACTGAATGATCATTCATGAATAAACCTGTAAAATGCGCAAGTTGATTATTTACTTATGCAAGCAATATCATTAACCTAGAAATTGATTTTTACCATAATACAAAACAAAGAAGACAACGTTAGGGTTTAAGAAGAGGAGTTACATGTCGTCATTAGATTTATCATTAATCTAGAAACTGATATTTAACATAACAGAAAACAAAGAAGATGACATTAGGGTTTGAGAAGACTTACCTGCCGTCGGTAGGTTTTTTTTATTATGTGTACAGAAGATACGAATAATAAGAATATCATTGTTTAATTTGTATATGCAACTATTAAAGATTTTATTCGGTAATAGAGTATATATTTAGTCTGAGAATTTTCCCGAAGTTTAAAAAAAATATATACTTTCCAAAATAAAAATTAGAAAGATACACTTTCCGAAATATAATTACAGCCAATAAGATAATGCCCGGTAAGATATGAGGTGGCGCTATCTTATTATCCTATGTCAAACTTAACCCCATATATATATTATAGATATATATATTTATATATATATATATATATATATATATATATATATATATATATATATATATATATATATATATATATATATATATATATATATATATATATATATATATATATATATATATATATATATATATATATATATATATATATATATATATATATATATATATATATATATATATATATATATATATATATATATATATATATATATATATATATATATATATATATATATATATATATATATATATATATATATATATATATATATATATATATATATATATATATATATATATATATATATATATATATATATATATATATATATATATGTGTGTGGAAACCTTGGTTTCCAGATCTTTTAAGCTACTAGGAATGATCATTGTTCATATGATTAGATAATCAAAGCGGAAATAGAACAACAACCATTAACAAGGTGTTTAGGCACGAATAACATGAATTAAAACAAAAGGGTTGCTCATTATATTAATAATAAACAACCACTAGACGTGTATACATTTAATCCCACGTCTAGTGCACACACGCTTTAGGTTTACATTGTGAATGAAAGTTATGAATAAAACCTAAGATCCTTGGTTCCTTTTATAGTGTAAGGATTAGGGTTTACAAGAGATAAGACTAAATAAACATGTAAATCTTCTATTTAAATAAACTTATGCAGAATATCTTTGCATGTTTATCTAAATAGAAGCTTCCATAAGCTTCTTTGTCTATGTTTTGTCAATGCTTGAATTGCATGTAACAATGCTTAGATTGTACATGACAACTCTTGAGCCAACAACGCTGGATTTGTTCTTGTCAACGCCTAAATTGCTCTTGACAACGCTTAGACAATATCTTCATGTTTTCTTCGTTTTTGAGTTTCTGCCACATCAACTTTTTGACCCAACAATCTTCCCCTAGTTGATAGTGGCAAAACTCTATGTGTATCTCTTGTAAGTTGTACATGATCTTCAAATTGCTTCCCCTCAAGTGTAGCATGTATTTCTTCCCCTTTTTGTCACATCAACAGGGAAGTAAAACAATGTATGCAATCTTTGAAGATTCTCCAAATGTAGCTCTAAGTAATGATCTTGAAGAACAATTAATATAATATTTTTGATGTAGAAGTAGAATAACCCAACCCTATGTTCCATATCTTGTACGATGATGTGATTAAGTACGTAGCTGATACAAAAATCCTCATCCTTTGTGAGACACTGAGCACGATAATGTAACTCCTTCAAGTGATAGCAAATATGTGCATAGAGAACCATAAGAAAAATCACATATTCCTCGACCTTGTATCACTTCATCAGTAACCATGTAAGCATAAACAAGTTACCTTTAAAGTCTATGACTGGGAGTGCACGACTTTAAGATATGATAAAACACAAACTCGCGAAAATATTCTTCAATCATCAAACTTATCATAAGAATTCTTCCCCTTAAGCTAACACTTCTTCATGAAGACTTTTCATTACATCATGAATTGTTGCTAACTCGCTTTAAGATCATTAATTCTGTTTAAAGAAATATCCGAGCCATAAATATCATCATGATATTCTAAATTAAAACGGAGATTCCATGTACCTTCGTGTGTAAAATCCTCCTTTTTGTGTGCTAAAAACGTACCAATTTTCTCAAACAGCAGCCTTCCTTGTGTTGTCCAATATCATCTTTATCCAAGATCTCTATCAGTTGTATTGTCCGATATCGGACAATACCTATCAGCGTTGGAATTCATATATCGGACGATATTGTCAACTCTATCAGCGTTGACTTATTCTGTCAGCGTCAAAATGCTTCCTTTAAAACGTGTTATGAAAGTCTTCACGTTTGACTTCCAATAAACTAGGAAAAAAAATCGATCTGAATAACTGACTTGTTTACATGTGGTGTAATATTTCCATCCAAGATTTAAATAATCTTCAACAGAACCATATGATTGTGAATTTCACATATTATCCAATCTTGGCAGTAGACGAACATATAGCAGAATAAAAAAAATCTCGTCTGATGTCAGGTCTAATGTTACGTGTAGCAACCAATGGACTTATGAGATTGCCTACCACCATCCTTCATCCACCAAATCTTATTGGTTCTTGATTTCAAAGTAACACAGTAACGAAACCATGAATATTGCATTCTTCACAAATTCTAGGGTTTACCAAAACCCCATTATCCATGGTGAACTTAGATAACATCCAAGAACCTCACCATACTAGGGTTCATCATGAATTTATAGATTCACTCACCAAGGCTACCATGATAGATAACATACTTCAGTTTCCTGTTTAAAAACGATCTAGGGTTTGGAGAAACCCTAAATCATAATTTTATGAAGACCAGAAAAACTGAAAACCATCTCAACAGCCAACTTTGACGCTTAATAACTTTTGATTAGGGATAAAACTTGACAATCCCTCCGGTGGATGTTTAGATATATGTATGTAGAACACACATATCAAATTTCGTGACGATCCAACGGTTCAATCGAAAGTTATGACCTTCTGAATACTGCTGCGCACACAAAAACGTCCAGAAAAACCCTAGACGGATTTTTCTTCTTTTCACCATACACGAACACCTTGTTGGTCCTAGCATCACGAGCCACGAGGCTCTGATACCAATTATGGAAACCTTGGTTTCCGGATCTTTTAAGCTACTAGGAATGATCATTGTTCATATGATTAGATAATCAAAGCGGA
>JANFOE010002426.1:0-71602 GCA_025667525.1 Glebionis coronaria | reverse complement strand
TTCTAATACAGACTCCAACTGAAGAAAAAAGTACGCAATCTAATTTGTTAATAACTTTAATATATGGACCTGATCAAAAGCCTATTAAGATAAAAAGCAAACCTGCATCCTTCACAAACATTGTTATATTCGTTGTAGGATTCCAAAAAAGCGAGACTGATCGTATCAAATATAATTATCGCCACTTGTAATTTAAAGACACACATTACAAGATACTTGGACTGAGACTAGAAGATGACAAATTATTACAAATACAATACATTTTCATACAGAAACAATTGATTACCGATTCATTGGATGCCATATCAAAATAGACTTGATCTGCGTTTTCTGTTGTCCAGTTTTGCATGCATTCTAATGAAATACTTCTAGGCATGGCTAGCTACTTGAGTCGGGGGTTCTTGATGGTACATAGTTCCTTGAAATCCCTCTCAACCTTTTCCGAGCTTTTCTAACCCGATCAACAATGATCTATGCTCTTCTTCAGTCCGGATTAAACAGTCTGTTACAAATTATTTAAACAATATGTTTTTATCACCTGATTGCTTGTTGTTGTATGTACTATACAATACATAAAGATCCATACGCCAATGATTCATCTGGATAGTTGTTCATCAATTAGACACACGTTAAAAAATAGCCAAACCATTATAATATATAAAAATTGAAGAATACAAACCCTGATCTGCTGATCATCTGGCATAGCATAACTCATTCCTTCCACCACAAATCGATTAATGCCATATCTTTGAATCTCTGGAATTTATTGAATACAAGATATACTTACATACAGATTTATAGGAGGATCTCTGATAATAGTAAAATAAATAAAAATTAGACTGAATGAACAATGGTTATAAAACCACCTTTGAAAAGGATTAGAGTATTACATGTTACAGTGATGTATCCCACCAGTATCAAGATAAATACATATTCCGTCTTTTTCTTTTGGTTTGATTTTGAAAGCCTTGCTTGAGTTTTTGGATACTTACTTCTGATATTAGGGTTTTAACATGATGGGTTTTAATACGAATGGTACGCGGTTATACTGTAGTTTTGTTTATAAATCTGGTGTCGTAGTAGGATATCACAAACAATTGTCTGATCCAATGGTTGAGGCATTTGAGTATAGTCTTATCGAGCAGGGTTCGAATCTGATATTAGGGTTTTAACCTGATGGGTTTTAATACGAATGAATGGTACGCGGCTATACTGTTGTTTTGTTTATAAATCTGGTGTCGTAGTACGATATCACAAACAATTGTCTGATCCAATGGTTGAGGCGTTTGAGTATAGTCTTATCGAGCAGGGTTCGAATCAGACAATTGACAAAAAAAATTAACATTAAACGGAAATTTTTTCAAAAAGAACAAATATTAATTAAGGAAAAAAAATGATGACATGGCATTAAAGGATGCTTATGTGACATATCCCTCCTGTTATATATAATGTATATATATATATATATATATATATATATATATATATATATATATATATATATATATATATATATATATATATATATATATATATATATATATATATATATATATATATATATATATATATATATATATATATATATATATATATATATATATATATAGATATATATATATATATATATACATATATATATATAGATATATATATATATATATATATATATATTATATATATATATATATATATATATATATATATATATATATATATATATATATATATATATATATATATATATATATATATATATATATATATATATATATATATATATATATATATATATATATATATATATATATATATATATATATATATATATATTATATATATAGGTATAATTATGATTTGATACCACACCCCTAATCTCAGTCATATGTGACATGGCACCCCTAAACCAATAGTATTTGTTTGTAAGCTAAAAAATCTCAAAAACTTTCAAATTACTTCACGAAAACGCAGTTTCAAAAAAGTGGGCCGCAATTTGCAAAAAAGTGCGTTTTGATATCGCATTTATATATAATACTTCTAAACTCACTTTTTTCATTATTTTAACCACAGGCGGTAAACACACACAAAAACACACACACAAAAACCCAAGCAACCGTCACCTTCAAATCATCTCAAATTCATCACAGAATCATCTCGAATTCAAATCACCTTGATTTCTTGTCTTCCTCACATTCAAATCATCTCAAATTCATTCATTCAAAACACATAAAATTAATCACATAATCATAAAAACATGATTGATTAGATATCACGCATATCTTGAGCACAGAGGCATATTCTAATTAAATAATAGGCTGAATCTTCTTCTACCACAGACGGCGGGTCAAAACACACACAACCTTCACACATCCTTCATGGATCCAAGAAAAAGAATTCATAAAACCTAATCCGGTAATTTTTCTCTTCATTCGATTGATTAATGTAAAGAACATGGTACTATTACCATTTTTTGTCTCTTCGTTTGATCGATTCAACAATCATGGTACTATTTTTCATTTCTATCAAATTTACTTCTTTAGTAGCATAGCACACAGATTTGTATAGCATCAATAGAAACCCTAATTTGATTTGTTATTTTTTTAACCATTTTAAGCTAATTGATTGAATTATACGCTAATTATATTCTCTTATTGTTATTTTGTATTAGTTAATTAATAATTTTTAAATTTGGTTTCTATACTGGGTTTTAGTTTTGTAGATAATTGAAAATTAATTGATTTTTTTGTCAAAACTGATATTCACCATTCTATACGACAATGATGGTTAATTTTGTATAAGCACAAGCTTTTTGTCAAAAGTGGTATATATTTTTGGCTACTTCATTAATATAATCTAATTAGATGTGTTAAGTTTAATATATACTCGTTTTTCCTCACAGAGATAGGTGCAAGGTTAATATGTGACTCTACGAGTAGAGTAGTTATTAGCGGTGGTTAATTCTCTTCTTCACCGCTGCTATAAGTACCCAACCGCCACAACTGCAGAGGTTCACCAGTCAATCAAGGAGCTTTCGGGGGATTGGTTTCGTAGCGAAACATTCCACAACATGGATTTTGTTGTGAAGATGCAATTTTCAATCTAAATGAGGCCTGGTAATCTGGTGCTTCCACATCTTTACACAAAATTTGTGATCTCTATCAGTGGTGAATCCAGAATTCTCTCTAAGGTTATGCACTTACTGTCTCTAATTTCTCTATTGACATTGATTTCTTGTCGAAGACGATGTATCTTGAAGAAAGGACAGTTCGTTTGCATTTGTGGTGATATGTTCTTCCTTGATATATTAGATTTTTCAAGTGGCTTTGTTGCATCTATCTGTAAAACAGTTCTTAACATTTAATCACTTTACCCATTGTATTTCAGAGGTATTCAAAGAGGGTAAATGAGCGGCAAATTACCGCTCTTCTTAAGGTAACCTGTTAGCGCCCTAATGAGAGAGAGAAAAATAGAGGTGAATATTCTCAAGGTCTGAGTTTGTGGTTGGTTAAATTTCCAAACGACTGTATGTGAATTGGAAGAAAAAGGAGCTCAAGCAATACTTTCCAAATCCTTGAGATAAACAAATGAATATAAAGAAGAGATAGGACGTTTCTGCTTTTACATACTGATTTGGTTTACCCGTTAACAGTTTCTCCTTTCTACATATAGGCTTATGAGAGTAATTATTGGTTTCACAGGCTATTTAGATCCTGCCAAACCAGATCTTCCACAATTGCACGAGTGAGATTTTAGATGTGGGCTTGATCTTAATAAAATTTATGGTAAGAAGTTTAAATTTGAAAATAGGTGTGGTTTGTAGTATAATATATGTGGGCTACTGAAGCTGTGAAAGATAATACTAAACCGAAAGATGTGCAACAACCAAAGAACAAAATTAACACAGCATTAAAGAAAGAAAAGAAATAGCGAAATTCTTTGGTTGGACTATGTGCTATCTATTACCTCTATTAGTTATCCATTATTACCTCAGTAAATAAACCTCACATCTTTCTGCTGATTTTTGTTTATTCGTGTGCGATCAGGATCCGACATTGCTTCTGGGCCTGTGTGGATAGAGTATATAAACTTCTTAAAATTGTTCTTGATAAGCAAAGAAAATTTAATAAGGTTAGTTCATGGTTTGGTGGTTTCTTCAAGTTTTTATTAATTGTTTTCCAATAATACAGTGTAGCTTATCTTGGGAGTTACATTAACATGATTGGACTATATATTGCAGCCTCCTATGTAGGCCAATGATTTTGAGACAGTTTGCAAAATGCTTCCGCTTGCTACAGGGAGTTGTGATTCTAGAGCGTCATATCTGATATCTTTGTGCGCGCATAGTGCTGTTATAGGTGGACACAAAAGTAAGATTTCATTTGAGGGTGAAGAGGTTCCTGAAAGAAGGTATCTACTGCAGATGGCTCATTAGTAACATAGCTGATTACTTGATTCCATAACTTAATTACTTAACTTTCCTGCTGCATGTTCTGTGCGACCATAGCATATTTATAAGCTTACAATGTTTCCATCTACTACATGGGATGAACCACCATCAACATTCCGCTCGGATAAAGTTTCACCTTGGGACCTAGAACCGCTTGTGGCGTCTGACCCACCAAACTCACAACCTCCACAAAGGAGCAAGTGGGCCCGGCCTTATGTTTTACATTCTTCTCTGTGGAAACTTGCTGCACTTGGTATGGTAGCTTAGTAAGTGAAACTTTTTTATCTGATCTGTTTTTGCATGTTTGGATGTATTTGACAATTAATCGTAATAATTTTTTTGTTCTTATAGATCTTTGATTGACAAATAAATAATGCACGTGGTTGACCTTTGAGGGATGGTTGTGAAAGGTGAGCAGGTAGATGTGAGTGTCTATTGTGCAAGACTAGAATTTCTTGATCTAGACGTTGGCTTCAGATGGTGGTATACGAATCATTTTTGCTCAGCCAATCCTTGAAGGTTTGGAAGAGATGGAAGAAGAGCCGATTTAATCTGATGAATCAACTCCTTCCAAACAGGTACAACCTAAAACCATTAGTTATTGTTATCTTCCTACATTAATACATCGCTTCATCTTATGTTAAACTCTACTATCTAATCGTCTCCATAGATTGAGAACTCGGTTGAATGCACTGATCTTGGTTATTGTTGAATAATAATTCAAGTGAGCTTATAGTCTGAGTGTATTGTGGGTGAAGTACTTGTATATTAGGATTTTTGTATCTGGTACGGGTTCATGTGATACATCGAGTCTTATTTAGTAAGGCGATGAGTGTAGATTAGTGATACATAATTGATCTCTAAAACAATTATGGAGATTATAAATATTTTAATTATTTGATTATTAAGAATTTTAATAATTTGTTATTGATTATCAAACGAAAGATATAAATTACCTATTTGCGTTTTTGGTCTGATTTTAGCGACTTCCGCTATCTTTTCAGTTTTCACAAGGATCGCTTTATCGCGAGTGATTATTTAGATATCACATAATCACTCAGAAGTTACGCATTCAAACTTAAATGTACTGTTGACTTCCTTCTCATTCATGTGTTCTGCTATTCGTTGAAGAGTCTTCACCTTGGCCTCGATCAAGCCTTCGGCGTCGATTCGCGCTAGATATATATCTAGCGGCTATGATATGTTTTTTGTAACTCTATTAGGTACCCAATCCCTGCTTCCATTCATGGAAAAGTACTTAACCCTACAATTATTCTATCTGACATCAACGACGTTGGCGGAGCTATTCTTGCAGACAGTTGGTTCAACGACATTGGTAGAGCTATTCTTGCAGACAGTTTGTTACTGTCTTCATTTGGCAATGTAAACTTCTGTGGCTTATTTTATTATTGGTTATTCTCTTCTTTAAAGCAATCAAATATGTAGCTCTAATTGTCATTTTTCTATTTTGTATTTCCAACTAATGTGTGATGTTGAAAATTGTAGAAAATACATCGACATGGCACAATGTTGCCATAAAAATCCACAACCGCGTAACATAAAAAACACATTTTTATGTAAGAATCAAGCATTGGGCGTTAATCAATACTCTGATGGTCAGAGTGTATGGAATGGCTTGGCGTAATTCAATATGGGAGATTGTGGTCTTATACGATATCTCATATCTTTGAGTAATTCTATGAGTAATTTAGTAGGTATTTCATCATCTTATTAAATTATTTGTAACTAATTTATATGTCTGATTGTATGGATATCTTGGCAGGACTTTCTTAAATCCAGTGTCTATCAGAGTTTTCTTTTTCACATGTCAACTTACGGTGGCCATCCATTTTCTCAAATCGTGGATCCTTTTATGACCCCGCGCCATCAGTGACAATTTCGAAATTAATGGAAGCCACTACAGCAAGTGATGGACTTTTGATAGAAGACAAGAATAGGTACTGGTACCATTTTAGTGTCTTTTTAACCTTCTTACAACATAATTAGTCAAGGGTTTTGTTTTGGTGGATATGAGCTCATGTGATTGTTTTAGGATGTTTTATATTATGTAGTACTCTATTCAGTGAACTTTTGGATACATGAGTTATATGGTAACAGGCTCGATTAAATTTTGTGTACCTTTACTTATCTATAGTCAACTTTTAAGTTGTGAAATGAAGATTATTTTCTTCTCATTTATAGTTGCCTGTTACCTCTAATGCCTTTGATCTTTAAGAACCAGAGTAAGCACATTGTGTCTTTCATCTTTTTTGTGTGCCTGATATATTTAGCATTTGTTTGTTAGCGCAATTGGACATGAAGTGTAGTAACTAAGGCCACACCGAATTTGGTAAAAAAAATAAGTATGCTACTCGGCGATACTGATATTGAGGCATAATGGATCTAAAAAAATCCTTATCATCAAACATCATAGCTTAAGTTTTTTAAGGTGTGTTTGGGGTTGATTTCAAACATCAGTTTTTAAGGGGAAAGTGGGTCGCTTAAATCTGTGCTTTGATTTGCTTAAAAGCAACCCACAAACTACTAATGTTGTCTATAAGTTTGAGATTACAGAAAGTGCCCATGATCCTTCCACAGGTACATGAGCTTAGGACTTTCATTCTTCAGTCCAAGTGCTTCTCTGAAGGTTTCCTTAACGAATCCCATATTAATATCATCTTCAAATAACTTTTTTTCTCATGGTTTATTTTTAACTTTTAACGTGTTGGTTTTAGCGATTGTTGGCTTATGATTTTCTACACCCTTGCTCCAATCGTAGCATACCTTAACATGACAGGTATCATTTCATATAATTACTAATATGTGTATCAATTTGAAGATGGGATGGTTGTTCTTGAACCACGTATGTGACGCACATAATACTCTAATTATCATGCACACTATACTAGGATAACATATTCTCTATACTTTGTTCATTTTGTTTACACTTATTTGATGAGGTTGTAGCTTTGACCTGTTTACCTATATACCAGTTGATTCGGTTTATGTGTTATCTTTAACTTATAAAACTGGTGTAGCTAAAAGGTTTCAACAAAAAAGGAACCGTGTTGAATGACATCCAAATTGTTTTCAAACACATAAGATCTCCGAAATTGCTTTTATTAAAAAGGAATTTAGATTGCCATTTCTAATTACAGATACTCTTTTGAAGTCATGAGATGATTGATTTGTAATAGTAGGCCTGTAAGTTTATTTAGTAGACAAATGGATCAAGAATGGACATGGAACTAATGATTTACATCCACTACTTTTTTTATCTGCTTACTAAAGTAACTGCATTCCATCCACAACCTTTAGACCATGTTGCAGGTTTGAGGTACATCAAATCCTAGAACTGTGAGAATAGATTACTATAGCGGTTAATGCGCTTTGAAAGAAGTTGAAGTTCTTGCAGGTGTATACTTTTCTGGATACCCATACTTCAAGTGGATATCATATCGGTGTCAAAAGTTATTGATGGGGTTAATAGACATGGTGTGAATAACCAAGACGAATTCACAATTTTTTCTCTATGTAGTTTCATTTTTGACTATGATGTCTTATTTGTTGGAAATAAGTATCTCCGTCATGTCTGTATTGATATTCATTTTAACTGTCTCTGAGAATAAAGATTATATTCAATGCAAATATCGATGCACATTGTTTGGTTCTGATTACTTATTTCTGTTGGCAGAAATTGATGCCCGGAGGTGTTAATTCTCATGTGCGCGCATTCAAATCAGTTGGTGGTCAGCCTATTATAATGGATTCGGTCAAGGGCTCCTACAAACTGGGGTTTGCCTCACAAAGTGATAAGACCGTGGCGTTTATAAAGAAAACTATATAATGGACTCTAAGATGAACCATCTTATAGGTTCTGCGCATCAATAATGGAATCTTCTGATAATTTTGACTGTTTAGCCAACCCCTAGCTGAATCAACAACCAAGAATCACTTAACAAAAAAATGCGTTAGAAACTGTGTGGAGAAGAAAAGCAAGCCAAGGTAGTAGGCATTGATCATTTGTTGAGACAACCCTAGAACTGTCATAGCTTTTTGTTACATTGTGATATTCCCATATTCAATTATTATCTAGCAATCCGAGAATTTGCAAATGATAAAGAGCAATAGTCGAAGTGTTATAAAATTGTTTATCCCAACTGAAGTTGTGAATGAAGCCCATGCCACTATAAGAAGGAAAAGAAGCTATGCATCGAATTATTTTTGTTTAGTTGATTCAATTGCATTATGTTATCTTAAATCTGATAGTTTGCCAAGTAAAGTAGCTATTGTCGAATGCCTAAGAGGATTAATGTATGAATTTTTGCAATTTCTTTTAGTATCTATTTTTTTCGTTCCTCGACTCGACTCGAATTGATTTCCAACTTTAACGTAAGATTAATCGTTCTTGGTTAATTAAACTTTGATTGGAATTTAAAAACAAAAAACTATTTAAAATATTAACTAAAAAGAAAATGTTTAATAAAAAATATACTTTTCTACTAATAAAAATTCTAATTAAAACTAATTTAAAAACTACTAATTTTATTCTATAAATAATTAACTTTACTTTTAAACTAAACAAACTCTACTTTTAAAAACTATTTTTATAAAAATTTAATTTAATTAAAATCTAATTTATCTTGAAACTAATTTTAAATAACAATTAAAAATATCTAAAAGTAATTAAAATATTTTTATTTTTTATTTTTTTATTTTTTTAAAACTTTATAAAAGTAAATATAAAAACTTTTAATTAAAATTATCTAAACAAATAAACTTGTAATTAAACTAATAAATCTGCCAGCTACTAAATTAATTACTAAAAATGAGATAATAACAAAACAAGTAACTAGGTGAGATGGCTAACACGTTGGGGCAGTGAACAGAAGGTCAGGGGTTTGAGTCCAAATGTGTACTTTTTGTTTAATATTTTTTTTTGGGACTGATAGAAATCAGTAAAGAACAACTAGATTAAAAGAATCTGATAGCTTAATACAGATCAACAACTCAACAAAACCAAATAAGCAAATAAAACCTAAACAGAAAATAAGCAAATCTAAACTCAACAGACTCAGTACACTACTTAACTCGGCAAAATCAAATTTATAACAGAAACAGCTTAAACAAAGTTAATCAGCAGACATCAAGGACGTCAAAAACTTAATATTACAAAACAGTAAAAAGGTAATACAAAATAACTCAGATAAAAATCAAAGAAAATATTATCTATCAAACCAAAGTACTATAACCAAATTTCAGACTAAAACACAGATAAAAAAAATCAAATATCAGTTCTAAACATCAATTTTAAAGCTCAGAACCCCAAACTTAACTCAGATACAGAAACTATTAAATCACTCAAGCATATTAAACTTCATAAAAACAAATAAATCAAAGAACTCAAATAAATTCAAACAGGAAAATAAACTAAACATTAAACAAATAACAAGTTATAACAGATAAACTTATTAATCTAAATCTTATAAATAAAAGGAAAAAGAACCTGATGAAGAATTCTTTGAGCAGATGTGCAGCGCTGAGCTGGCATAAAAACCGAATAAACACCACTCTAACCAATCAGCATCGAACCATCAACCCCATTAAACATCAACTCTCGAACCATTAATCAGAAACTATTATTCGGACCAGATTTTTTATAAACTTCCAGTAGGGAAGTTTTATATCCACTTTTACTTAATTATTATAACCAAAAACAGATTAAAGAGTAAATTGTAGTAAACTTTAAATAAATAATGAGACAGGATTAAACTAAATAAAATTTTATTAATAATTGAAACTGATTACAATACTTTGAAAGAAAAATACAATTAATCTAAAAATTATTTTTTCATAATAAAATAAAAATAAAAATGGCACACCTAAAAATTACAGAATGAATGGGTTTTATAGGCAAACCCTAAAACTTCTTGATGAAGATTTGTGGAGCATATCTTGAATCTGAACCGTCCAATCCATCTCTTCTCTTTATCTTTCTTCAATTCATTGATCATGCGGCTAAAACTCATTCACCATCACACAGATTGCCACCGTGGATGGGTTTGTGTTTGTTGTGTTTGTTTAGTGCTGAGGTGGCTTCTACTTATTGGAGGAGTGGTGGTGGTGATGTGTATCAACCAATCAGAATAGGGGAGAGGGCCACGTATGATTATTCCTCCATCATGCTTCTCCGAAAAACTTGGGGATTTAATTCCCATACGTATGAATCACACGTATCCCACAAAAGCCCCAAAAGTAATTGGATAATTTTGTGATTAGGGTTTGGGATAGCAGGTTTATTTGGTGAGGATTTAGAGAGATGAACATTGGGGGTAATGAAACAAATGAAGTATACGGTTTGACCAAAGAAATGAACTAACGTTTGTAAACTTTATTCCATCCATCACTTAATTTTGTTAAAATGGGCTTGTAACCTATTGGAAGATGTATATAAATCTCCGTGCCGTCTCTTTTCCATTTCTTATTGGGCTTTGACCCACTTGGGACCAAAGTTATATTAAACTTCATCCGTTTAATAAATATGGGCTTTTGGCCCAACTATAGATCCAATCCGTCCTATTTACTAGACTCTTGGGCATGTAACTTGGACTTTCAGGCCCAATAAGCTTGTGTGGGACCCACTTGGCCCAAATAACTTCATAAACGATTAAATCCGCTAAAATCGAACTTGAAATTGGCTTTGTTGATCTTTTCTTCAAACTCTGTGTCGGTTTTGCCGGTTTACGTGATCTTTGGTACACTTTTGGTTCTTTAACTTTGCCTTTGTCTCTTTCTTGGACTTTTCTTCAACAATTGACCGTGAAATCCCTTTTTTTCTTTCTTTTTGATCTTTTGTACCTATTTCACACAAAAACACAAAACCACGCTTAATTCCGACTTTTACGATATTAAACATATGATTAGGTCTTGTTTTTCTTTGATTTTAGTGGTAAAAGGATAAGTGTTTACACACTTATTAAATCCCATACACTTGACCATTGCAATGACCCCATGCAATGCATAATTTTAAAGCATAAAGTTACATTTTTCTCATAATTAACCCATCTTGGACTTTATTAAGATATACTATTACTACTACAATAAAAAGATAAAAAAAACTTTATTCAAGGAAACAAAAGTTATAATAATTTTTGAACTTGGAAATTATTTGATGGAAGAAACTCGTAAAGAAATCTAAGACTTAAATTAGGGATTTGGTGTCATGAATATTAATCATCCTCAAGTTTCACGTTCCCCATACCAAGCTTAAAAACGAGATCATTGTTTACCATAAGTTCTTAAGTAAAACCCACTAATATAAGACAATTGTGTAATACTCTTTCTCCAATTCCTAAGTTTTATCTCTAGCTTTTAAGGATTGTCATTCACCCGTAGGATCATTTGACTTATTTGATAATTATTAGTCCAGAAATGAAGGCAAAACGGTGCAAACCTGACACTCAGCACCTAACCTCGTCCTCAAAAACGTTGTCACTAAAGTAAGCCCACATCAAGGATAATTTACCACGATTTGGGGAATAAATTCCCGGATCCAAAATTTGGCCAATAGTACTACTTATTATTTATTTATCCAAAGTCATGTAGACTTTATGTGGAGTTTAGCAAGTTCACATAATATACCCTTAGGCTCTTTAAGATGTAAAAATGCTCCTCATCTATGGTCCACACCCTAAGGCTCCTTGAACCATATACAAGGGAATTGATTTGTGATCAATTTTTATTCAACACTTACCATGCCATACACCCTAAGGCTCTAATGACAAGGTTCGTGCTACATGCCTCACACCCTAAGGCTCCTTGAGGTCATGTTTTAATCTTATTATTTCTTTATTTATGATATATATATTAGGCCAAATTTCGCGGTCCCATGGTCTGAATACCTCCTACTTAGTGGTTATGAGCCACCTTAGTCGGAAGTCCACAACGCTGGCACCCTTAGTGTGTTCATGCTTTAATTACAAGGAAATAAAAGATTTGGCTAAGAGCTAAGATATCGAATCTACACCGCAAAAATCCTCATTTATTAAGCAATTAAATATACGAGCGGGAAGAAAGAGCCACAAAAACTCATGTAAGCAAGAATTAACCCTTAAACTTATTATCAACTCTATCATCTCTCGTTCTCCACAATTTAAAATCTCAAGTAATGAGACTCGTGGATGCTTAGCCTAATAAACCAATTAAGGTCCATATGGTTAAGGATACTAGCTAGAGTAAACTTGGATAAGTAAACTCGGGTTGAGTCAAAATATTCACGACGGGCCTAATATATCAAAGATATCAAAACTTGTTAAAACCATTTTATTTATTATTATTTTTTTTTTGACTTTATTCTTTGAAATGGAAAATATAAATACGATGCGATGACAAAAGGAAAGAAAATAAAGGAAAATAAATTGAAATACTACTAGGCCAAAATAGATCAAAAATTTTGAAAAACGTTGAAAATTTTAAATTTTCCGGTTAAATGAGGTCAAATTCATGGAAAAGCCCACTAAAATTCGATAGAAGTCCCCCTACACTTAATATAAACATTGTCCTCAATGTTTAAGCATGTGGGAGAACAAACTCCCCTACACTTAGCACATTGAGTACGTTGTTTAAATCTAGCTAAGGAAGACACAACTAAAGTGATTACAGTTATTCAACTTATTTATATACATGTATGAATCACAATAGCAAAAAATTATCAAAGAAACCGGGTACACGGGAACACGGGATCACGGGTCGCGTCAAAAGTACCAAAAGTGGATCATTAAAGCACATGTCCCTGCACAACATCACAACACAAACAACCTACTTGGCTCCCCCTACACTTATTGGTGGAAATGGATGAAGGTGAAAAGGGTGGAAAGGATGGAAAAGGTAAAAATCTAACCTACTTATATGATGCTTGATTTATTTATCATGAGTCTCTAGCTCGACTCAATTTCCCGAATATCATTATTCAAATGGGAAAAATCATGGAAAAACCGAGATTTCCAAGGGAGGAAAATCTCTCCATGATAAAGGGTGAAACAAAGTTATATAAGGAATACCCCAAGAAAAATCCACCCAGGTCAAACACATAATTTCCATCATGAAAGGAAATAAACCCCGTGGTGGTAAAATCACACAAGGCAAAGAAAAGAGGGGTAGCCTTAGTCAAACATGTCTTACGAGGAAAGGTGTTATGGTGATATTGCAATGAAAGCACTAAAGTCTCTCTTCCGGGATCAAACACCGGTTCCTTAACGGGGAAATAGGAAGAGGTGTTGACATTAAAGCTCAAAATGTCATCATAATCCAAAGTGGGGGAGTCGTCCTCTTCCAAACTCGATGTGAAAACATAAGTATCATCGGAGTCATAGGAAAACTCATCCTCGTGAGGAAAATAGGAATTTAGAAAGATATCTAAATCCTCCTCAAATTGAATATCCTTTAAAATAGGGGCAATCTCTAAAGGTGGAGGATCCTTTTCAAAAGTCGTAACCCCCAATATAGGGATATAAGAGTCAAAGGGAGACTCAAGAATGGGAGGATCACTCATAGAGATAATAGGATCATTAGGCGCACTATGTTAGAAATACGTTTTTACGTATATTAGAAGTATCGGCCACTCCACAATATTATTAATGTTGTAATAGCTCGTAGTTAATAGTTACTTATTTAGTTAAGTAAGAACCGGTCCATGGGCTTGTCATGGGCCGGCCCAAGTCCACATAAGACTTGGAAGTATAAATACCCCTTTCCTCCTTGGAAAGGGGTTGGTTGTTGTTCACTTTTAGTTTTCACTTAATAAAATATCACATAGTTTTCTCTCACTTTCTCTCTCTAGTTTTTCTCTCTAGAAAACATCAACCCACTTCATAGATTCATAGGTTATCAAGATTCTACATTTGGTATCAAGAGCTATGGGGTGATTTAAGGTAATGATTTGTGTGGTTTTTTAGTTTTTGATTGTATTAGTGTTCTTTAAGAAGATCCATCTTGATTCTTGGTGTTTTTGGTGTTTTTGTGATTGGGATTAGTAGATAAGTATTAGTTTTTACTTATTATTGTAGAAATCACAAAACTTTTTGGGTTATTTGGTAAAAATCTGGGTTTAAATCTTCTTTTTGATCGACTGTTCATACACGAACAACCTTCTGATTACCCAGCAAAAGTTCCGAACCAAAACATCCGAACCAAAAAGTTCCGGATCAACCAAAGTTCCGGACCAAAAAGTTCCGAACCAAAAGTTCTGGATCAAAGAAAGTTCCGGATCAAGGAAGTTCCGAACCAAAAGTTCCGGATCAAGGAAAAGTTCCGGATCAAGGAAGTTCCGAACCAAAAGTTCCGGATCAAGGAAAGTTCCGGATCAAGGAAGTTCCGAACCAAAAGTTCCGGATCAAGGAAAGTTCCGGATCAAGGAGAAAGTTCCGGATCAAGGAAAGTTCCGGATCAAGGGAGAAGTTCCGGATCAAGGGAAAGTTCCGGATCAAGACTACCGAACCAAAAGTTCCGAATCAAGGTATTCCAACACAAATCTTCCGAATCAAACTTCCGAATCAACAAAAATTTCCGAATCAAGGGTTATTTTACTTGTTTTTTCGACGATTTTTTAGAGGATTTAATCTTGGTTTCTTACAACAAAAACTCAACACAATTCACAAGCTTTACTTCACTGCTCGATCAACCGATAATCTTTGTCTCTTTGAAGTGAACAAAATGAATCCGAATTCAGTAATGCCTCAGATGACATCACTTACGGATATTTCCGTCATTACGGGAACGGATAATCGCCCGCCAATGCTCATCAAAGAAGTTTTTGAAGCATGGCAAGGCCGGATGATGTCTTACCTTAAGGGAAAACCGGTATATGGGAGGTTTATGGTCAAGTCAATTTTAAATGGTCCACTTGACTATGGTACCATCGTGGTTAACAACGTGACTCGACCACGAGAATTTGAAGAACTCACTCCAGCTCAACAACTTGTTGCAGATGCAGACGAAAAAGCTCTTCAAACCATTCTCCAAGCCCTTCCACATGACATCTATCGAATGGTAAGTCAGTATACGGTGGCGAAGGATTTATGGGAACGTCTTAAGGTGTTACTACAAGGTACGTCTCTCACCAAACAGGAAAGGGAATGTCAGTTGTATGATCTGTTTGATAGATTCACGTACAACCCAGGGGAAACGCTTCACGATTATTACTTCAGATTCACCACTCTCATGAATGATCTGAATGTATATAATCTCGTGATTGCTCCATTCCAGGTTAACACCAAATTCTTGAATACTTTACCTCAAGCTGAATGGGGTGAGTATATTACTGATGTTAAGTTAACCAGGGATTTGAATAAGTGCAATTTGGATCATATGCTTTTCTTCAGCAACATGAGAAACATGTGATCATGCACCGTTCGCCTCGAGGTATGTACCCTGATTCATTAGCTTTGATGGCGAATCAACCAAGCTTGTCTCACAACAACACTCCTTATATCTTGGGACATCAAGCCTATCATCCATCACCTTACACGACACCAACCTTTCCCCAATACTCGATTCTACCACAACCACCCACCTCACATCAGCAACAATATCGGTTTAATTCACCTTCACCACACTATGCTTCACAACATCACCTAGCAAGCATTGCACCTTATGCTCAGCCTTCATATTCTTCTTATCAAGAGAATGCAGCATATCCATCAAGCTATTCTGATCACATGAGTATTCCTTCTGGTGATTATGCATCTCAACAAGACCAAGAAATGTATTGTGATGATGAGGAAGTCCCCATTCCTGTATTCAAACAAGGAGTTGACCCAGTTGAAGTGTTAACCACTATGTCTGCTTATCTCACAAGGACTTTAAGCAAACGAGGATTTAGGGGATCAGCTCCGACTAACAATCAGTTGAGGAATTCATCCAATTCTCGCCAACAAGCTACTATTAAGAATGGCAGGGTAATGGTTCAACCTATTCAACCATATCAGGGGAGACCTACTACATCAACTACCAATGCACGCACGGTCAATCCTGCTCCAATGGTCAACACTCCTCCACGGGCTAATTCTACAGGCAAGTTGAGAATGATTACATGCTACAACTGCAAGGAAGAGGGTCACATGTCAAGGGATTGTAAGAAACCCAAGAGGAGAAGGGATGGTCAATGGTTTGCAGAGAAGATTTATCTGGTGAATGCTCAGGCATAAGGAAGGGAACTTGATGAAGAGGAGCTTGCATTTCTTGCTGATCCAGGGATTGCTGAACAAGACGTTGTCACCACACAGAATGCAGCATACCAAGCATATGATCTTGATGCGTATGACTCAGACTGTGATGATTTTCAATCGGCAAAGGCAGCTCTTATGGCAACTATCTCCAGCTTAGGGCCAGAAAAGAGATCTGAGGTACTTATTAATACCATTGATAATACCACTGATGCTAGTATTCAACCACATCAAGTTGTGCAAGAGCGTGCTGATACGAATGAATCTTCGGTGGTGAGTCTTTCAAACGAGGAGACAATCATTGATAGTAATATCAATGTGAGTCCCTAGACTTTGAGTGAAACACAACCGGGAGTTATTTCGCATACGCATACTCCTGCTCAACAAGATTTGGTCATGGTTCCTGCTACATTACTTAGCCAAATGAATGTTGCACTCTTAGAAACCCTAGCTAAGAATAAGAATTTGTCTGATGAGCTTACCTTAAGCAACGAGAAAGTTCAAACTTTGGAATTAGTGCCTTCGTCTAGTGTTCTCACAAATCCCGAATATGATCACTTTCGAAACAAACAAATGGGTCACTTGCAAGAAATTGAAAACTTAAGAGCAAATCTTTCTAATGAACTTAAAGAAAAGGAGTTAGTGGTCACTAATTTTCAAAAACTTCAAACGGATTTTGAATTACTCGAGTCTAAGAAGAATGAAATGGAAATTAATGCGACTAATAAGATTAGAAGTCTAGATTATTTGCTTTTAAGACAATACGCTGCCTCTCAATTAGTGCACTTATTTGATGCCTCGTTTAGAGAATTTAACTTATCACGTCAAAAAGGCCTTCCCCCTAACCCAAGGTATGCAAAACAAGCTTTAAGACATAGTCCAAGACTTTATAATGCAACCCAATTAGGATTGGTCTTAGACCCGATTGTTATTTTCGATGATCAAACAAGTAAGGATCTAGTTGATGAGGATCGGTCATACAATTCTGCAAAATATCCCGAGTGTGATTATTTTAAAATGAATAAGGAGCTTGCTAAAACGGATTTTAGAATTCGCTTCCATATGGACAAAGATCTCATTACAGCACCAACCTACATGTTGAATGAAGAAAACCCTAGTACATTTCCTACACTTGTCAACATGGAAGGTCCTAAGGAAATTCCAAAGGATCTTCCACCTGTTAGCACTGTATGGTTAAACTTGCAAGAGATTAATCAATACTTTACTAATTTTGACAAGGTCATTTTGGAATGTACGACTTTAAATGGCCTAAACGCCGGAGAATGGGCTTTCGAACACATGAACGAGGTGTTTAAAAATGAGATCAACCCATTTGTCGAAAGTCTAAAAGGAAGTTTTGCATCTCTTAAAGAAAATCTTGAGTTTGAAATTGGAGAAGTTCAAAAAGTGTTTTATGAAATGGACACCGCTTACGAACTACAACTGATTGAAAAGGAAAAGATTTTATCTGAATATGACCGATTCTTGTCCGAAGTAATCTCGTGTGATGTGCTTACTACTGTAAATGTTAATTATTCGAATGAGCTTACATCCGCTATGATTAATTGTGATGATGTGAATATATGTGATGATGTTTGTGATCTCTCTGTAAATGTTGCTGATACTGTAAATGAGGTAGATAATCAGTCTTGTCACGAATCTAACGCTGAGTTTTTAAAGCTACAAGATTCTTACAATTTACTTTCAAAACGCTTTAATCAACTAGAACAACATTGTATATCTTTAGAACTGAAACAACAAACTCAAAATGAGGATCTTTTGATAACAAATAGTTGTGAAAACGGTGTTGAGACGAGTGACAAGATGATTGCAATAGTTAAGGCATTAGAGGAAGAGATTATGAGATTGAAGAGAGATGTGTCATCAAATGAAACACTAAAATTGGAACTAGAGGCTGCAGAGTCTAAAAACCAGGTCTTAGAAATTAGACTTTCGTTTGTTCTAGAGGAGATGGATCGGACAAGACAGGGACTATCCGCTCTTTATGGTTCACTAGAAGAACGCTTCGCTTTTAATGCGGCACAGCAACAATCTTATGTTGAACAACTGAACCAAAAGTGTGAGGAAATCTCTGACTTAAACATCCTGCTCATTGACAAAAACATGGTTTTGGCCGAGTTAAAGGAGACACTTCTTCTCACCCGACAAGAAGTTGTTGATAACTTAGCTACCGACTCTGCACCGTCCACTAGTGCTCCAACAACCAAGTCAGTAGTGCTTTATAAGAACCCGCTTCATAAGAGAAACCCGGTTACCTACGATGATTATATGAGGAATGCCATTAAGCATGTAGATCTTGTTTGGGATATTTTAGACGATCTTTATGCCTTAGATCCCTCAAGTAGCTACTATTATTCGGCTCATGAATATATTAAGCGAGTTCAATATTGCTTAGCATATTTGCAATACATAGGTAAACCAGGCTCTGCACTACTTACTAATAGGCCCATTGCTGTAACTCCATTCAATAAGACTCCAGGAGCAAAACCGTCACTGGCACCATCAAGTAAGGCACCTTTAAAATCTGTTGCTAATATTCCCACTTTGCCTTCTACAGGAGTAAAAGAGTCTACTAAGGCTAAAAGATCGCCACTCAAGAAAGATAAGATCAAGCCCTCCACTAGTAGTACCAACAAGAAGAACGTAGAAGCTCACCATAGGAATGTTAGTTCAGTTTTAAATAAAAAGAATCATGTTAAGTCTAAAAGCTCTGCGCCTGTGCAGAAGCCTAAGCCATTCGTGAATTCTAATTTGAATTGTTGGAATTGTAATGAATGTATGTTTTCCCAACGTCATGATTTGTGTCTTATTGATCATGTGAATGAAATGAATGCCATTAGGAATGGTCTTGAATGAAAGCCAACAGGTAGAACTCGTGCCCAAGTTGGCTGGCAATGGCGTCCCACTGGTAGGACCTATACATTAGATGGAAAAATGTGCCCTTTAACTAGGAATGCATCCATTGAGGTTAGGTCTGAGAGTCCTTTAATTAGGCACACTAGCACTAAAGTATGGAAACAGCGCCCTTTAATTAGGTCAGCCCCCACTATAGTGCCTATCAGTGAAGAAATACCACAGGATTTAAGCCAACTAGAATCTAAACCACCAACTAGGAAGAAGAAGGCTAGGAAATCTAAGAAACCTAAAGTTAGCAAATCTAAGATTATTAAATCTGTACCTGCTAATAACAAGGAACATTCAGATTCCGATACCTCTACATTGTCCTCGTCTGGTGATATTTTCAGGTGGTCCAAATCATCCTCTGGTATTTGGGCTCCGGTTGTTCAAAGCATCTGACCGGAGATCGCTCGATGCTCCGAAATTTCGTTAGCAAGTTTCTTGGTACGGTCAAATTCGGTAATGATCATATAGCAAAGATAATGGGGTATGGTGAATATCAGATTAGAAACGTTACGATTTCAAGGGTATACTATGTAGAAGGTCTTGGTCATAACTTATTCTCAGTAGGACAGTTTTGTGATTCCAACCTAGAGGTTGCTTTTCGACAACATACTTGTTTCATCCGCAACTTGGAAGGAAAAGATTTGTTGAAGGGATCTCGTGGTGCAAATCTTTATACGTCGTCCCTACAAGACATGATGGCCGCCTCTCCAGTATGTCTTCTCTCTAAAGCATCTAAGACCAAGTCATGGTTATGGCATCGCAGATTATCTCATCTTAATTTTGATGCTATCAATCATCTGGCTAAAAACGAATTAGTTCGTGGTCTTCCAAAGCTCAAATTTTACAAAGATCATTTATGTTCCGCGTGTTCAAGGGGGAAAAGTACCAAGAAATCATATAAGCCCAAAGCTGAAGACACCAATCAAGAAAAACTTCATCTTTTGCATATGGATCTTTGTGGGCCAATGAGAACTGAAAGTGTGAGCGGTAAGAAATTCATTCTTGTCATTGTGGATGATTTCTCCAGGTTTACATGGGTTATATTTCTACGTACAAAGGATGAAGCACCGAAGGCTATCATCACTTTTATGAAATTCATTCAGGTACGTTTGAATACTACTGTCCGCCGTATTCGTACAGATAATGGAACAGAGTTCGTCAACCAGACTCTTCGTGATTACTATGAAGGAGTTGGTATCTCACATGAAACATCCGCTGCACGCACTCCACAACAAAACGGTGTCGTTGAAAGACGGAATCGTACGCTTATGGAAGCTGCTAGGACTATGCTCATTTATGCGAACGCTCCATTGTTCTTGTGGGCAGAAGCTATATCTACTGCATGTTTCACCCAAAACCGTTCTATCATTCGGAAACGCCATGGAAAAACACCTTACGAGCTTCTACATGACCGTCAACCCGATGTCTCATTTTTTCATGTGTTTGGTGCTCTTTGTTATCCAAACATTAATAGTGAGAACTTGGGCAAGCTACAACCGAAAGCCGATATAGGTATTTTCATTGGTTACTCACCCTCCAAGAAAGCATACCGAATTTACAACCGTCGTCTTGGTAAGATTGTAGAAACTATGGACGCAGATTTCGATGAGCTGACAGCGATGGCTTCTGAGCAACACAGCTCTGAACCCGCGCTTCATGAGATGGGAACCGGTGCTATTAGTTCCGGATTAGTTCCCAATAATCCTACTTCTACATCATTTTTACCACCATCAAGGCCCGAGTGGGATAAACTGTTTCAACCGTTGTTTGACGAATTCTTTGATTCCCCAAATGATGAAGTTCCAGCACCTGTAGTGATAGCTCCAATCCCTGAAGTTGTTGCTCAAGCAAATGAAGCTTTATCTAATGCATCTTTAATTCATATTGAACCAGATGCACCTTCACCAAGTGATTCTCAAACTACACCTGAATCGTCACCCCTACTTGTGCCTAATGATGTGGAAGAGGATTCTATTGATCACGAATTGGAATATGCTCACCTGCAAGAGCTTCCTTTCTTTGGTGTAGCGATACCTGAAAACCCTTCAGCCACGTCTACCTCAGAAGAAGCTCCTTCTATTGTTCACTCCGGACCACCTAGGATTGAAAAACATAGCACCAAATGGACAAAAGATCACCCAATTAGGAATGTCATTGGTAATCTAGTTCGACCAGTCTCTACACGCCATCAATTACAAGAGAATGCACTCTATTGCTACTTTGATGCATTTCTCTCTGAAGTTGAACCGAAAAATTGGCAGCAGGCTATGACTCAATCATCTTGGATTGAAGCCATGCAGGAGGAACTAAATGAATTCCAACGACTTGAAGTATGGGAATTAGTTCCTCTCCCTGACAAGGTTAACATCCTTACCTTGTTATGGGTTTATAAGGTTAAACTTGATGAGATGGGTGCGGTATTGAAGAATAAGGCTAGATTGGTCGCTAGAGGATATAAACAAGCCTTGGGTATAGACTTTGAAGAATCTTTTGCTCCTGTGGCAAGATTGGAGGCGATTAGACTATTCCTTGCGTATGCTGCTCATATGAACATGATCGTCTATCAAATGGATGTGAAGACGGCATTTTTGAACGGTGAACTAAGGGAAGAAGTCTATGTTAGTCAGCCGGATGGGTTCGTTAGCACGGAGTTTCCTAATCATGTGTACAAGCTTAAGAAGGCTCTCTATGGGTTGAAACAAGCTCCACGTGCTTGGTATGATCTCCTTTCAACATATCTCATTTCGGAAGGCTTCTCCAAAGGCAAGGTGGACCCTACACTATTCACTCTCAAGGAGGACAACGACATGCTTCTGGTACAAATTTATGTTGATGATATAATATTTGCTGCCTCTAACATAGACTTGTCACAACGCTTTGAGAAGATAATGTCCACACGCTTTCAGATGTCAATGATGGGAAAAATTTCATTTTTCTTAGGATTACAGATTTCTCAAAATCCCAGAGGCATCTTTATTAATCAATCCAAATATGCTCTAGAATCTTTAAAGAAATATAACTTTGAAAATTGTGACCCCGTGGACACTCCAATGGTGGAGAAATCCAAGTTAGATGAAGATAGGAATGGGACTATTATCGATCCAAAACTTTACCGTGGGATGATCGGCACCCTTCTCTATCTGACTGCTAGCAGGCCTGACTTGCAATTTGTTGTATGCATGTGTGCCCGGTATCAGGCTCGGCCTACCGAAAAGCACCTACATGTTGTGAAAAGGATCTTTCGGTATCTAAAAGGAACACTTCATCGTGGTCTATGGTATCCGAAAGATTCCTCTATTGCTTTAATATCATACGCAGATGCCGATCATGCTGGGTGTCAAGACACGAGGCGTAGCACTTCTGGATCTGTGCAACTCCTTGGAGATAGATTGATCAGTTGGTCTTCAAAAAGGCAGAAAAGCGCTGCAATTTCTAGCACGGAGGCTGAATACATCGCCATGTCCGGTTGTTGTGCTCAAGTCCTTTGGATGAGATCACAATTAACTGACTACGGTTTGGGATTTAAGAAAATCCCGATGTATTGTGACAACAAGAGCGCCATTGCCCTTTGCTGCAACTATGTTCAACACTCCCGGGCCAAGCACATAGACATTCGCTACCATTTCATTAAGGAGCAGGTGGAGAACGGAGTGATCGAGCTGTATTTTGTCACTACTGAGTACCAGCTGGCATATATGTTCACCAAAGCCTTAGATCAAGGACGAATCGAGTTTTTGATCGACAAGCTTGGCATGAAATCATTCACTCCAGCGACTCTCAAAGAGTTGACAGAAGAATCAGCTGAATAGTGGTGGTAAACTATTCAGAGTATCCTTTGTTCGTGATCATGTATATTATCGTAAATATATAAACCACAAAAGAAAAATACAAAAATATAAAACCAAGAAAAACCATAAAAAAATATAAAACCTACAAAAACCATAAAAAATATAAAACCTAGAAAAACCATAAAAATTATAAAATCCAGAAAAACCAAAAATACTTTTCGTTTTTAAATCGGGCATGTCTTTTAGTATGGTAATATTTACGGCCTTAGAAATGTCGATCAATATTGACACGGTGCCATAAATAGAGTCCGTATAAAAGTTATACATTTTTAAAACATGCCCATTATGGCTTGTAGTTATTTCTGACTGCAACCCGGTTTTCATATTAAAGTCACGTATTTCCTTAGAAAACGTTGGCTCACAACGGGAATTAATTTTCTCGGGCATGATTTACAAGCCAAATCATGCAAAGGGATCAAGTTTACTTTATAACTTGGTCTAACACAAATTTATGTACGTCTCAGTGCATTAATTTGTTAAAATAAGAGAAATCTTATTGACACCACGTATCAATCTTTTTCAAGACATTAATTGGAAATGTTTTCATCAATATTTGACTCTTTAAACAATGACTACAGCTCTTTAAATAGAAAACGGGTCATCGTTTAAGGGGGAGAAAATATTAAATCATCTTTGTCATCAAAACGATTTTCAACAGTGTTTGTGGAAAATTAATTGGTTAAATGATTTATGAGTGGTTTTGCTTTAGAATATGACTTGTGATAGGAATTGCTTTAGATCTTGGAGATTTGATTATTGGATGCGTTACTTAAGTTGTATGAGATTGTCGTGATTAGTTTAGCTAAGCAAAGTTAACTTGGCTAAGCTTATTGATGGATAGGGAGACGAAAAAGGAAAAGTGAAAAGATAAGAACCAAAAAGAAAAAGAAAGAAAAGAGTAGGGACTTAAGGTGTTATTAGTGAAAAGTTGAATAACTTTTGACCTAAGTCAAATGCAAACCCCCCGCCCCCCATTTTTCTTTATCTCATTCACTGTTTCATCTTCTTGCCGCCATTAAAACACACACACAAGTTCTTTCAAATCGCATTCTACTCAATTTAATCCGGTTCATTCGATTTATAAGGTAATAAACATCAATCATTTAATTCCTAATTCGTTTAAATCATGTAAATCCGGTTAATTAATTAGGATAATCAATTTAATCTAGTTAGGGTTCGTTCGCCTCAATTTAGGCTTAATTGATTAGGGATTTTTGATGGGTTTTATGTGGAATATCATTAGATTATGGTTGGTTACCTTAGATTGCCTTAGAACTCACAAACGCGCTTAGAATTAATCATCATAGCTACGTTTGAAAAGTTCCGGATGAACATGGATATAAACTTCCGAATGAAGGAATTTTCTGAAAAACTTCCGAATGAAGGAATGTTCCGAATGAACTTCCGAATGAAGGAAGTTCCGAATGAAGGACTTCCGAATGAAGGAAGTTCTGAATGAAGGACTTCTGAATGAAAGAAGTTCTGAATGAAGAACTTCCGAATGAAGGAAGTTCCGAATGAAGGACTTCCGAATGAAAGAAGTTCCGAATGAAGAACTTCCGAATGAAGGAAGTTCCGAATGAAGGACTTCCGAATGAAGGACTTCCGAATGAAAGAAGTTTCGAATGAAGAACTTCCGAATGAAGGACTTCCGAATGAAGAAGTTCCGAATGAAGGACTTTCGAATGAAGAAGTTCCGAATGAAGAACTTCCGAATGAAGAAGTTCCGAATGAAGAACTTCCGAATGAAGAAGTTCCGAATGAAGAAGTTCCGAATGAAGAACTTCCGAATGAAGAAGTTCCGAATGAAGAAGTTCCGAATGAAGAACTTCCGAATGAAGAAGTTCCGAATGAAGAACTTCTGAATGAAGAAGTTCCGAATGAAGAACTTCCGAATGAAGAAGTTCCGAATGAAGAACTTCTGAATGAAGAAGTTCCGAATGAAGGACTTCCGGATGAAGAGTTCCGAATGAAGGAAAGTTCCGGATGAAGAGTTGTTTGATTTATAGTTGTTTGCATGTTCTAAGTACTTGGTGAAATATGTTATGCTTAGAAATAAGAATGATACATATCTATCTACTATTGTGCATCAACCTTTCATGTCTTATCTTAAGCAGATACAATGACTAATCCAACTGTACAAGCAATCCAAGAGTCTAGAGAAGCTGCAATTGCTGAAGCACGAACCCTCAAGTTCATACCAAACAACCACCGGCTAAAACCAGTCTCAAAATCCACTCACCATGGTTTCAAAGTCGCCATAGCAATTCTTGATCAATCTCATTTCAAGAATGCTCTAAGGAGTACTGCCTCGGTGCCTTATGATTATATGTATGAGTTCTGGGCTACCAAGGAAATCACTTCAAACAAGATCACCTTCACCATCGACAACAAACAGCAGACACTTAATGTTTCAGACTTCCGTAAGATATTTGGCATTAGGGATTCACCCAAAGGTATGGCATTCTCGAGGGATCCTACTAAAGACGAACTCATGGAGTTGTTCGATGCTATTGGATGTCCTGAAATACGAGTTGCGTCTGAGTTTACCACTGCTAAAGTAGGACAACCTTGGAGAGAAATGTTGGGTATTCTTAGTCGATGTCTTACACCGAAAACATCTGGGCATGATGCTTTGCGTAGTCCAATAATGAACATCTTCCATGGGATGTACACAGGCGCAAATGCAGATTATGCATTATTGTTGTGGGAAGAATTCACCTTTCAACTCTTCCAAAACAAGAAGCTGAAGAATAACTTCTTTCCTTACCCTCGATTTATCAAGCTTATCATTAACTATTGTATGAAGAATGATGTTTCAATTGATAGGCGTGCAGCAAGTCGTCATCACACAGAAGAAGCTGATCACACTGTAGATCTAAGGCATGAAGGACCATCTGGTGGTGTTATTCCTGGTCCTATTCCTGATTACCTTCTGACTGATAGAATTAAAGGTTCTGCTGATTACAAGCTACTGCAGCTAGAAATCAAGAAGCTGAAAGCAAGCCTTCAGACAGTAGAAGACTCGTCTACTACGGTCAAGAGTAAAGGTAAACGCAAGCAACTAGTTGCTTTACCTGAACCCGAAACCAAGAAGAAGAAGACTGAGGTTAAGAAGGGAAAGGGTAAGGCTGATGAGTTAGTACTACGTGACGAAGAAGATGTTGTTGATCCTACTCTTGACAAGGCGGAGAGAAAAATGATGAAGATAGCTATTCAAAGGAGTAGGAAAGATACGGGCGGTAGTGGTTCAGGTGCAAGGATAAATATTGAAGAAGAGTACGAGGAGCCAGATGATATTGATGAGTTTGGGTCACCTGAACGGTATTCTACTTCGAAGGAGACATCCATTCCGGTTTCAGCAAGTGTTGAAAAGGAGTCCGTTGCTCCTACAATCATGGTGTCAACTCAACCGTTAGTAACTCAACCTTTAGCAACTCAACCTCCACCAATACAACCCTTACCAACCAGACCGGTTTCAACACCATTCCTTCCACCACCAATAACTCCCATCCTTAGTACCGTTGTCACAACCGAGCCTCTTCAACCAACCCAAAGTAGCTCTGCATCATCTTCAATGGCTGCATTTGTTATGGCAGAGTTGTTGGATAAACACACGGATAGCGAAAGACAAGAGATAAAAAACCTTCGAGAAGAGCTACTTAGAAGAGTGCAAAGTGAAGAAGCCTCAAAGAAAGCACAAGAAGAGATGCTTGCTAAATTCGCTGCAGAGATGGAGACGACTCGTAAAGCTCATGCAGAAGAACTAGCTCAAGTTAAGCAGGCGGAGGCTGATAAGCATGCTGCACGAATCACAAGACTTCAAGCTATGAGGGATAAATACAAGGAGCAGAAAGAAGCACTTGAAGCAACTGTTGAAGAGAGAGTGAAAGAATCTGTTGAATCCATTATGCCAAAATTGCGTGATGAGATGAAGAAAATCGCAGCTGATAACTTGATGATCAAGTCATCCAATCCTTCTGAATCCGCCTACAGAATTGCTTATGAGTTGACGGATTTTGAATTAAAGAAGATCCTGAAAGCTCGAATGAGGGAACTTGGATCGTTTGATAAATCCAGGATTCAACGGGCTCTTTACAAATCCCTGAATGACGCTATCATGGAGGATGATAGGTTATTTAAAATGTTTGGAAGTGTAGTACCATACCACATTCTGCCTGAGGAAGAAAGGGAAGAAAGTGAAGAAGAAGAGGGTACTGGTGAAGAAGAGGAAGAAGAAGGAGAAGAAGAAGAAAAGGATGATGACGATGATGATGATGATGAGGATGATGATGATGATGATGGTGATGATGGTGGTGATGGTAATGAGGAGAGTGCAAAGGGGAGCAACGAAGATAGCGATGAGGATGATGATGGGGGTAAACAGCCTGAAAAGGGAGATAAGGTTGCCAGCTCAAAGAAATCTGCTAAGTCTGGAACCAAGTCTAAGAAAGATGCTGAGCAGAAGGAAAAGTCTACCTCAACGGAATCAAGACGTTCCAAGTGGCGCCACGATGTGAATGCTACTACGGCGTCATCGATTCCCGGTACATCTATTGATGTATCTTTACCTATTACCACTAACCCCGTTAGTTCTGTTGTTGTTGCTCCTATGATTGCAGAATCGGTAACTGAACCTGAAGCTGCACAACACTCACCCGTTCATGACACCGCCGAGATGCCTGAATCAGAACCAACACGTGTTCAAGTCTCCTCTCCTTTACAACAAGAACCACAATCTACTATTCCTGAGTCCAGCACACGGGACTGGGCAGACACGTTGGAGATTGACGAGACTGCACCACCACAAGCTTGGATCACGGCAGCGGCGCAATATGATCTGATCACAGACGCTGACAGAGATGTTTTGTATCTCCGTATCCGCAGTCCGATTGACTTATGTGCATTTCTGGCTCATGAGTATAAGACTTCGGTTACTCCGTCTTTGGTGAAGAGAGCGCTGAAGGATAAGAGAATTCGCGCCAAAACCCGGTTAACCCGAATGGAGTTCGAGTACTATGCTGATGAGATCCTGAAAGCTCTGAATACCGTTCAACGGCCAGGTCTTCATGAATCAGAAAGAGCTCCACCTCCACTTGACCCTATTCAAGATAATCAGATTGCTCTCGACTTCTTCGTCACCTATGATCTTGAGTATCTTCTGAAGGGGTCATCAAAGTACGCCACCTCCTTGACTTTGCTGAAAGCTGCCAACTAGGGGACAATACCCTGGATCGAGGAAAAGGTAAACCGACTCTGGGTCCCAAGGGTAACTCGTAATTATGATATGTATGCTGTTATAGGTGCATCTCATTGGGACGAACGAGTCCGAAGGGCGTACAGGGGTTGTTGTCTAGTCAATTCAGGAAGCTACGTTAGATCAGATATCCACATCTCCAGTATTTTAGGGCTGAAAACAGAAGCCAAGAATGGCTATTATCATGTGACGGAGATTCGTTTGAAAAGGGAGGATGACAGAGAATACAAAATCCAGCAGGGAGATTTTTCTATCATTCGCCTTGAGGATATCGAAGATATGTTGCTTCTGATGACCCGTGACCAACTCACACATATTCCTCGTGAAGACCTCATTGCCTTGAATACAGCACTTCGCATGTTCACTCGAAGCGTTGTTATCAAGAAACGAGTTGAAGATCTTCAGTTGGGAGTCGAAAGCTACCAAAGGAAGCTCAACTTAACCCGTCCAGTGAATCAAGTTCTACCTCAACATGTAGATAGATGTCCCTATACCGGCATCTCTGTTCCGAATTGCAGCATTTTCTACTTGAACAGTCGAGGGTTAATGAAGTTTATGAGGGTGGGTGAGCTTTATAAGTACAGTGATGGGACTCTCCTATACGTCAGAGGAAAGTTGGAGCATCTCAATTCGGGTGGGACTTTACCAGAGATGACTGAGGATTGGCATCAGGGTTATCGGCAGATGGCGAAGTATGTGATCAAGAAGATTGATCAAAAGCTCCGTGAACGTAGATTGATGAGGAGCTTGGAAAGATTCGTTGGTGGGAGACCATATTTAGTGCACCACAAGCTATTGCAACGATCCATATAATGGGTCGTACATTTCAAGTCCACTTTATATTGGTTTTTCAATTGTGAATATGTATATTTGTGAATATTGTGCTTTTGCGGCTTGATGTAGTGTTAAGGTATGATAATTTTTCAAGAATTTCTCACGAGATTCTAAATCTTTCAAAATATATCATACTAAAGCACTACAAATATCCCTTATTAATTTAAGGGGGAGCATGAACATGTTCTATGGCCAAACATCGATTTCATTTTTACCCAAAGACCGGTTAATCCGTTCAATATCCCAAATATTAATGGTTAACATTTTGGATAAGGGGAGAAAATGGGATTAAGGAGATTTAAATGATACTTGGCTAAAAGATGAAAAAGACTTAACGATTATCCAACTTAATATGTGTAAAGCATGTGTTAAGGGGGAGCGTTTTTGATGATCAAAAACACCTAAGGTACGAAACTTTTGATTTCAATATCACAAGTACTTTAGGTGATTTTTCAATGATTTTTCATGGTGGCAATTCCTTCCCAAAACACACTTAATTCACGACGAATGTGGTGACAAAAGGGTAGTAGGAATAGGTTTAGTCCAATGATTCATCAGAGCCGATGGAATCTTCCCAAGGACAATTCCCTAGATAGAATTAGAAGTCCTAGGAAAGTTGGAGAAAGATAGTGAACGTAGCTGAATGTCGACCAAGTACTTAAGCTAGCACTGGAACAATCACAACAAGGTGCTAGTGATGACGTATTGGTAAGCATTGAAGGGGTTGAAGAATGAAAAAGAATTGTAAAGATAAAGGGTGTAAAGAAAGAAGCCCTCCTTACAACTTAAGGCAGAAACCGGGTCAATACATATGCTATTGAGATCATTTTTGTTAATGATTCTCGGTATTGAAGAAAGACATCATGGACCCAGTGATGCAATGCACAACCCTTACCAACTAACTCAAATATCTCTCAAAAGGTATTTGTTTTAATCACACGGAGATCAACACGTTATCTATTGGTTTATTCACTCCGAATAGACTGGTATTGAAAAGGTGGCACTCCTCTCCAGCCATCGCTCACTAAATCAAAACGCACTATCGAGTCTAGAGCCAAGAGATCATCAAAAAGTCTCATTAGGACACTTTCCATTTATTCCTTGCTTTCTCACACACTGTGAAAAGTAAGAGATTTTCATGAGTCCTACGCAGTATTCCTGTAATATTGCCAGAACATCCGAGTAATACGCAAGTATTACAATGAAGATGGAAATCCTGCTTGAGCCAACATCAAACAAGCTCATGGTAGGTTACACGTGCGGTTCTTTTAGAACCAATCTTGTGAAAAACTGGAAGGAAACAGTGGTTTAATTCTTAATTGAACTTAAACTCGTTCCAGGCCTCTACGCATTATCATATGATCTTGCCAGAACACTCAGAGTGACTCTTTATTGATCACAATGACGAGTGGAAATCCTTCTAGTGTTAACATCTAACAGCACTTGGTAGGTGACGTGCAAGATTCTTTATGAATTGAGCTCGTGATAACTGGAAAGCAACGATGGTGAAAATCTTAATTGAAATTCACTTGTTCCAGGTTTCATGAATTGACGGATTCAAATCACAAGGATAATTTATCCAAGTGATTCACTCTTTATGTTCGCAGTCAGCTTTGGACGGTCGAATAAAGAGAACGGGTTTACCCGCGAAATCCTGTTAGGAAGTTACTTAATTGAAACTATCCGTCACGGGTACGATATCTAATATCGTCCAACGGTCTTCACCGACCGGAGGTAAAATGCTACCGAATTAGAATAAAATGTTCAAAGCCATTTTATTTGTGTCGTTGCTGTGTACCTGTTAAAGACGGTGGCGTTGCTGTGTACCTGTTGAAGACGGTGGCGTTGCTGTGTACCAGTGAAGACGGTGGTGTTGCGGTGTACCTGTAGAAGTCGTTCCCACATGCTTATGTTTTTCTGCATCAAAGTTCAGCAAAAATTCAAGAAAGTACAAGATGAAGTCTTCCGCTGTACCAAACTCTGAAGCTTTCGAGAATTTAACAAAAAGACATAAGTGTGTGGAACATGGAGTCACGAGGAGGCAAAATTCACAAGAAGGCAAAGATCGCACGTGAAAGGCCAAAGAACAATGCTCTCAAGCCAAAGCCTAAAAGATCAATAAACATATTCACAACAAAAAGAAAAAGAAGAAAAGACTACGAGCTAAAGAACGAAGACTTAGTATAGTATGCTAGGTTTAGAACTTTGTAACGTGGAGTGACCTCCCTTAGGGGGAGATTGTTAGAAATACGTTTTTACGTATATTAGAAGTATCGGTTACTCCACAATATTATTAATGTTGTAATAGCTCGTAGTTAATAGTTACTTATTTAGTTAAGTAAGAACCGGTCCATGGGCTTGTCATGGGCCGGCCCAAGTCCACATAAGACTTGGAAGTATAAATACACCTTTCCTCCTTGGAAAGGGGTTGGTTGTTGTTCACTTTTAGTTTTCACTTAATAAAATATCACATAGTTTTCTCTCACTTTCTCTCTCTAGTTTCTCTCTCTAGAAAACATCAACCCACTTCATAGATTCATAGGTTATCAAGATTCTACACACTAGGTGTCTCGTAAAAACCCAAAGAAATGAGATCACTTAAAGAAGTGTCGTCATCATAGTCATCGTAGATCGGGGTATCAATGATTGGAGGTTCTAAAGGTGTCTCCCTAAGATTGAAAGGAAAGTGAGTACTTGAAGAAGTGCCATCACTATAGGTGGCATAGAGTGGGGTATCCTCAAAATCCGAAGTGGAATGATCACTTAAAGAAGAGACATCACTAAAATTAGCTTCCTCATTTTCTTCAGAAAGTGGATTATCATTTGAAGTTTCAAAAAGTGGATTTAAGTGTACCACAAAATCATTAAGGTTAAATTTTTTAGTTTCAAAAGGATTGATAAAACTTTCTTCATTATCAAAATTAAGCACATCAATCAGACCGATTCTTTTCCGTTTGATTTATTTACCATTTTCCCCATTTTAAACACTTGTTAATCATTCCCTACCCTAAGAATTAATTCCCCTTCGGCTACATCAACTAATGCTTTTCCGGTTCTTAAGAACGGTCTACCAAGTATTAACGGAATACGAGGATCCATCTCATAGTCGACCACAACAAAGTCCACGGGAAAAGTGAATGTACCAACTCGAACAAAAACGTATTCGGCAATACGAACAGGGTATGCGAGAGTTCTATTAGCTAACTCGAGAGTCATGCGAGTCGGTACAAGGTCGGGTAATGATAATCGTTTCCATACCGAGAGTGTCATAAGATTGATGCTAGCGCCGAGATCCGCTAGAGCCATACAATCATCAATTTGAGGAAACGAGCAAGGTAACATGAATCATCCGGGATCTCCTAGCTTTTCGGGAAGCTCTTTGATAAGAATCGCGAAACAATTCTCATTTAAACGAGTGTTAACGAGCTCAACCATTTTTTCTTTCTTATTGAGCAAATCTTTGAACATTTTCACAAATTTAGGCATTTGAGCAAGTGCTTCAATAAGGCTAATGTTAACATTGACTTGGGAAATCATTTTCAAAAAGTTGGAAACATGAACATCATCTTTGGTGAGCACTTTAGCCTTGTCCAACCTAGAGGGATAAGGGATATTGGGCTTTGAAGTTGAAGGTTGAGAAGGAGAAGGACTCGCTTCTTGAACAACCTTAGGCTTATTAGGCAATGGAGAACTAGTACTAGGAGTGGTATTGGGAGGGATCACCGGAGGGGGAGTAGAATTACTCATTATGACCTCCGGGCCTTGTCTCTCCTTTATGGGCGAAGAGATGGAAGGTCCCACTAAAGTGGCTCCACTTCGAGTAGTGATAGCACTCACATTAGCACGAGGGTTAATCTCGGTGTTAGAAGGTAAGGATCCTTGAGGTCTAAGGGCTTGCAACATTTGCACGAACTTCCTATCTGTGGACTCTTGCATTTGTTTCATAGTTTTCTCATGTTCGGTCAATTTTTGTAGAACCAAGTCCATTTGAGGATTATGCATGTTCATTTGATTATACCCTTGATTGTTAAACCCTTGATTATGAAACCCTTGATTTTGAAATTGATTAGGATTTTGAAAGCCTTGATTTTGAAAACCTTGATTATTAAAGCCTTGATTTTGAGTATTAAACCCTTGGTTTTGCCCTTGAAAATTCCCTTGATTATGATTAAAATCCCTTGCATTTGAATTCCCTTGAAAATTACCCATTTGAGAACCTTGGTTCCTATTTTGGTATTGGGTATTTTAGGTGGGTGGGGGTGGTCTTTGTGGAGCTACAAAACCCGAGGGAGCCAAATAGTTAGTACTCTTATAAGACAAATGGTTAACATCAACATTTGGTTTAAAGTGAACCCTCTCATTTGCATTGGTGTTATAAGCATAAACTTGTTGTTGTTGATTATAAACCTTGTCATAATTATAATATGAATGTGGTCCACCACAAGTCTCACACGTTTCACAAGTCTCTTTTAAGGCATTTACTTGACTATTGATGGCTTTGGTATTGTTAGCGGTTTGTAGAGCAATTGTTTCAACAAGCGAAGTAAGCTTATCAATTCTCTTGTCGCTCTCACTAGTACTAGCACTTTCCATAGTAGCCCTAACACTCTTGGTTTGTACTTTTGCCTTGTTTTCAATTATTGCCCAAGCCTCGTTCATGGACTTCACAAGAATATTACCCCCCGCGGCACTATTAAGTGAGTCTTGGTCATTAAGAGTTAAACCATTGTAAAACGTATTGATTTGATGCACTTTTGTAAAACCATGTTGTGGACATCTTCTTAAAAGCTCCTTAAAACGGTCCCAAGACTCACTAAACGTTTCCCCATATTTTTGTTCAAAGGTAATGATGTCATTCCTTAAAGCGGTGGTCCGTGATGGTGGGAAAAAGTAGTTAATGAACTTGGTCTCTATATCAATCCATGTGGTGATACTTTGGGGTGGTTCCTTATCAAGCCAAATTCGGGCTTGTCCCTCGAGGGAAAAAGGAAAGAGTTGTAAACGAATGGCCTCTTGTGGCACCCCATTGTATTTGAAGGTGTTTGCCAATTGTATGAAACGTTTTATATGTGTGTGGGTCATCATTAGTACGGCCTAAAAATGGTGTAGCGGAAACCATTTGAATAAAACCCGTTTTTAGTTCAAAATTATTTGCTCCAATATCCGGCACCACAATCGCGCCATCATTTCCTTCAACGTGAGACTGTAGAATCTCAATCATTGGTCGGTTATCCGTTGCCATCGTGTTGTTCAAAGCTTGATTCTCGGGATAGGCTTGATTGACGGTCTTTTTGTTCTTGTTCTTCTTTTTGGAAGAATTAAAAGTATTTGGTACACCACTCGGTATGTGTGCACGCGCGCGAGTGCACATACAACTAAACTCAAGGAATGAGGTAGGAGACCTCGGTCGACTTTGAGAGGAAAGGGATTATCCCTCTCGAGGTTCAATATGAAAAAGCTACAAAAAATATATACGTAATACTACTTGAGTTGGCAAACCAATAATCGGTCGTCTCTCTCAATATACGCACAAGCAAGCGGGGAAACGAGGTGGCACAAAGCACTTAAAAACCTTTTTCCTTAGACGGCCTTTTATAGCTCGTCGCCTTATACCCACCTTATAGTTCGTATAAATCGAGTTCAAACTTTTTACTAGTATTTATCTATTTTGCCCCTTTTTTTCGTTTTGGATTCGAATACAATAGCTAGGTGATGAAATCCCAACTAAGGTCTTTTTTGGAAGTAGGTAAATTGATTGTCCTACGTAATACAATATAGTAAAAGAAAAATCTTTTTGTATTTTTTAGAAAAATATATATTCACAATAAAAAGCGAAAGAAATCAAAATAAGAAAAATAACAATAATACGTAATATTTTTGGTGTAATACTTTAGGAAAAGTATTACTTTTGGATTTTTTAATTTTTTTTGGTGCAAATCTTAGGAAAGAGTTTGCTTTTTAGGGTTTTTTATTTTTTTGTATTTTTAAGTTTTGGATTTTTTATGTTTTTGATTTTTTTAACAATAAACGTGACGTTCAAAAGTGAACTGGATCCCAAAATCCAAATCGTCTCACGAAAAATCGTCAATCGTAACGAGCGAAGCGGCAACGGCGCCAATTTAATGTATGAATTTTTGCAATTTCTTTTAATATCTAGTTTTTTCGTTCCTCGACTCGACTCGAATTGATTTCTAATTTTAACGTAAGATAATCGTTCTTGGTTAATTAAACTTTGATTGGAATTTAATAAATAAAAACTATTTAAAATATTAACTAAAAAGAAAATGTTTAATAAAAAAATACTTTTCTACTATTAAAAATTCTAATTAAAACTAATTTAAAAACTATTAATTTTATTCTAAAAATTGTTAATGCAATAAATGCCTAAAAACGTTACTTGCATTTTCGGTCTCGCCTTGTTTTGATTACGACAATATGTAAAAACAAGCATTTACGAAAACAACGAAAAACGAATTCTTGAGTTCAAGTATTTTTCATTTTACCCATTTTCACTTAAGTTATGGATAAACAAGTACTAACCTTAATCAAGTGATCAAGTGATTTAATCTTTTCTTAAAACTCACTTTTTATTAAGTGTGACAAGTTTTTATTAAACTTTCTTTTTAAGAAAATGTTTTATTAAATTAATTATTTGAAATTTGAAAATGGCATATTCTTATTTGGTTAAGAATATCCTTTCAGGATATTTTTTATATCCAGATAAGACCTCCACCACTAAAGGACAAAAAGGAGCGGAGTCTAGTCCGGCGGTACCTTAGCACCTAGGCGGTACCTTATCGATAAGGTACCGCGGGCTAAGATAAGGTACCGCGGGCAGAACTAGCCGTTGGCTCCTTTGTCCTATAAATAGTGGACCATTCTCAACTTTTCATCTCACCTCTTTTGCACATTTATTTCCAGATTCAAACCCCTTCTTTAATCACTCAAATCTTTGATCATTTGTTTGATTATTACTTGTTTAAGAAGTGAATCTTGTTCTTCCATCCCTTCCTCTCCAAGTGCAAAGAGAAGAACACTATCCTAGTGAAGTGTTGAGCCCACCACCAAAGATCCATTGAAGATCTAATTTTATACACTTGTAGTTGTGTCATAGTTGTGAAGATCCAAGTAGTTGTGTCTATTTGGAAGTTGTGTATGTACTAAGTATAGTTGTGTAGATTGGTCCTAGCTACGATTAGGGCTCGACTTTTAGCTTAGAGTCGGAAATTGGTTAAGTGACGTGTACGGTTTTCTCCACCATAAGGAGCTTGTTGTGTAGTGAACTCTCGAGTAAGGAGTACTCGAGGAGTGGAGTAGGAACGAGGAGTGAGCTTCGTTGCCGAACCACTATAAATCCTTGGTGTTCGGTTTGATCTTTCTTTACCCTTAACTCTTTACATTCTGTATTCTTTATGCATATACATGTGTTAGTATTAGATTAGTTACACTATCATTCTTTATTCTTTGTGAATATATTTTTATTAGTGTTAGTTTAGTTACACTATCATTGTTCATATTGTGCATAAGAAGATTTCACATATTTCCTCAAGCCTAAGTTTTTGAAAAAGGATTTTTGGAAACCACATTTTAACAAGTAAATATAAGAAACTATCCAACCCCCCTTCTAGTTTCTATAATTGGTATCAGAGCGGGTTGCTCAAGAATTTTTAAAGTATATTGTATTTTAAAACTTGAATCGATATATGGATTCCAACAAATACCTAGAAGGGCAATCTATGCAAAGACCACCACTTTTTGAAACCGATAGTTTTATTTATTGGAAAACAGATTTGAAACTTATGTGAAATCAAAAGATTTAGATCTTTGGCATGTTATTACCAATGGTGATTTTTTACCCTTTCAATTTAATGAAGTTTCTAAAACAAAAGAATTGGTCACTTTTGACAAAGCTAATGACGATACTAAAAAGAAACTTTCAAAAAATAATGAGGCTAAAAGGGTGATTTATAATGCTTTGCCTAAGAAAGAGTATGAAAGAATTTTTATGTGTGAAACCGCTAAAGATATTTGGAACACTCTTTTAGTAACCCACCAAGGTAATAGCCAAGTCAAAGAAAGCAAAATCGATCTTCTTGTCCAACAATATGAACAATTTGTCATCTTAGAAGATGAAACTATTGATAGTGCATTTGCTAGGTTTAACACCATTATTACTAGTCTAAAAGCACTTGATGAAGGTTTTTCTAGCAAGAACAATGTTAGGAAGTTTATAAGGGCCTTACATCCAAAGTGGAGAGCAAAAGTCACGGCGATTGAAGAGTCGAAAGATCTCTCAACTTTATCACTCGATGAACTCATAGGAAACTTGAAGGTTCATGAGATGATAATTTTGAACGACTCGGAATTAGTGAAAACCAAGAGAGAAAGGAAATCTCTTGCACTTAAAGCCAAGAAGGCACAAAGTGACCATGATAGTTCCTCTGAAAGCGATGACGAGGAGTATGCATTGGCGGTGAGAGATTTCAAGAAGTTCTTCAAGAGACGAGGTCAACACGTTAGGCAACCCAACTATGACAAGAAACCATTGTCAAAGAATCGGTTTGTCAAGAACGAAAAAGGTGATAGGAATTGCTTTAGATGTGGTGATCCAAATCACTTCATTGGTGATTGTCGAAAGCCCGCTCGTGATAACAACCACACGGCGTTCGTTAGTGGCGCTTGGAGCGATAGCGGTGAAGATGATGACGACAACCCCAAAGAGGAGAAATGTCTAATGGCTCACACTTCTAAAGAGGTACATTCCGAAACTGAATATTATCGGTAATGATAGCTCCACCTTAGATGATATTGAATTTGAAGGCAAATATGATAGTTTACACAAACTTAGTCTTAAATTCTTAGAAAAGAATAAAACCTTAAAAACAACCAAAACTAATCTTGAAAATGAGATCAATGAACTTAGGGAGAAATTGGCTAAACTTGAGAAAAATAAAGAGGTTGATTTAAGTTGCTTAAGTTGTGAGAAACTTAGATTAGAGAATGAAGATCTCAAGAGCACCTCCATTAAATTGGAAAAGTTCATGAAAGGAACTAGTGCTCTTGATGATATGTTAAACAAACAAGTTCATTCTAAGGAAAGACTTGGTCTAGGTTTTAACTCAAATGAAGCCTCAACTAGTGAACCAAAACAAGTCAGGTTTTCACAAAAAACGCCCACTGTGCGCGGTTCCAAAATGTATGGCGCGGTTCCTTATCACTATGGAACCGCCGCCATAGATAAGGTACCGCGGGCAGAGGATGTATTTGGTGAAAATCCTGAACTTTCTGAAAAGTCTAAGTTAGATGAAAAACTAAAGCATCTTACTGTTAATAAGGTAAAATTACCCATACTTGACGACAATGCTATTGGTAAGTTCTACAAGCCATTAAGTAAACCTCTCATGGGAAATAGAAGTTTATCTAGACTATCCTCTACTCCACCTAGAGTACGGAATGAGTCTAAGCCTAGAAGTAGAACGACAACGCCTAGAAGAGATAATCAAAACAATTACGACCTAGAAGTAAAACTCCAACACCTAGAAGGAATAATAATAACTCTAAACCTAGATCAAATACACCTAGGAGAAATAATGAACAACAAAATGGTTACATGAATTACTACCCTCCTCCGTTTTGTTCTCCATGGGGAATCCCCTCCTCATTCATGCATCCCAACCAAATGCAAGGGATGTTTGGAACTAACAATTTTGGACCCATGAGATATTGGGGACCAAATGTTAGATCTTGTGTGTTGTTACCTAGATATGCTTGGGAATTGATTTGGAGCCCGATGAGTGGATTAAGGATAGTGGATGTTCTAAACACATGACGGGTAATCGAAGTTTGTTCTCGCATTACAAAGCATATGATGGAGGTAACGTCACATTCGCTAGTAGTCTACGTGGTAATATCATTGGCAAAGGTACGGTTTCTCTTGACTCCATGACCATTGAAAATGTTGAGCACGTAGATAACTTAGGATTTAACCTTTTAAGTATAGGTCAAATTTGTGATAATAAGTGTAAGGTCATCTTTTCGGAACATGACAGTGAAATCGTAAAAGATGGAAAAGTCATTGGAAAAGGTGTTAGAAAGCATGGACTTTATGTCATGAAGGTTAATAAGAAGTCAAAAGACAACATATGTCTTGCGACTATAGATGATAGTTCTACTCTTTGGCATAGGAGATTAGGTCATGCTAATATGCGTTTAATTCAATCTTTTGTCTCTAAGTAGTTGGTAAGACACCCCCCAAGATTAAGTTTGATAGTCACTTTTGTGATGCTTGCAAAGTTGGAAAGCAAGTTCACTCAAGTCACAAAGCCAAGAATTTGGTTTCGACCTCTCGGTGCTTAGAGCTCCTACATATGGATCTTTTTGGACCTTCCGCCATACGGATTTATGGAGGTAACCTTTATACCCTAGTTATAGTTGATGACTATTCTAGATTCACTTGGACTAGATTTTTGGCATCTAAGAATGAAGCTTTCGATCACTTCGAAATCTTTAGTCGAAGAATTCAAAATCAACTAGGATGTTCAATTGTTTCTATTAGGACGGATCATGGTAGGGAATTTGATAATGAAGTGCAATTTGGTGCCTTTTGTGAAGCTCATGGTATTACCCATAACTTCTCGGCTCCTCGCACTCCACAATCAAATGGGGTAGTTGAAAGGAAGAATAGGACTCTCCAAGAGATGCGTAGGACGATGTTAAACGAGCAATCTTTGCCTCAAAAGTTTTGGTGCAATGCCGTGGACACATCGACTTATATTCTCAACCGAATTCTTATTCGACCTTTCCTAGGAAAGACCCCCTATGAGATTCTTAAAGGTAAGAAACCCTCATTAGAATATTTTAGGGTGTTTGGAAGCAAGTGCTTTATCCTCAACACCAAAGATGACCTTACCAAGTTTGACCCAAAGTCTTACGAAGGTATCCTTTTAGGTTATTCCCAAACTAGTAAAGCCTACATAATCCTAAATAGAACCACGGGGGTTATTGAAGAATCACTGAACGTAACCTTTGATGAAACCCCTCCTTCACCCAAGACACCACCATTGGTTGATGATGACTTGGATGAATTAGAAGTAGTTAAAGCCAAAGAGGTTAGAAAAATAGGAGTTGAAGACCTTAATGTTGAAAAAGAAGTAAACATTAAGGAGTCTAGGGATCATACTCTCAATAATGTCATTGGTGACTTAAATCAAAGGACCCTAAGATCTCAAGTCCAAAACCAAAGCAACTTCTTTTGTTTTGTCTCCTTGATTGAACCAAAGAATGTTAAAGAAGCTTTGACGGATGAGAGTTGGGTCATTGTGATGCAAGAAGAATTGAATCAATTCGTTGCCAATGATGTTTGGGAACTTGTTCCTCCACCTAGAAGTTCTACCATTATAGGAACCAAATGGGTATTTAGGAATAAGATAGATGAGAATGCTGTTGTGTCTCGTAACAAGGCTAGACTTGTAGCTCAAGGCTATAATCAACAAGAAGGGATTGATTATGACGAGACATATGCACCGGTAGCTAGATTAGAATCAATTAGAATCCTTTTAGCCTACGCTTGTGCCTTATATTTTAAGCTTCAACAAATGGATGTAAAAAGTGCATTTCTTAACGGTTTGATCAATGAGGAGGTATATGTGGCTCAACCTCCCGACTTCATTGATTTTGAGAAACCAGACCATGTTTACAAGCTTAAGAAAGCACTTTATGGACTCAAACAAGCACCCAAAGCTTGGTATCATAGACTTAAAGCATTTCTTGTTAAACATGAGTATACCATGGGAATGGTAGACAATACACTCTTTACAAAGAAGAAAGGTCCTCACCTCATAATCGTACAAATATATGTTGATGACATTATATTTGGCTCAACTTGTCAAGAATTGTGTGATGACTTTGCCAAAATCATGCATGATGAGTTTGAAATGAGTATGATGGGAGAACTTAACTTCTTTTTAGGACTCCAAATTAAACAAATGGACGATGGTATTTTCTTTAGTCAATCTAAGTACGCTAAAGAAATGCTAAAGAAATTTGGATTAGAAGAATCTAGACCACTGAAGACCCCTATGGCCTCGGATACTAAACTCACCGTAGATGATGATTGTGAGTCGGTAGACAACACCAAATATAGAGGTATGATTGGTAGTTTGTTGTACCTAACAGAAAGTCGACCGGATATCATGTTTAGTGTTTGCCTTTGTGCTCGCTTCCAAGAGGCTCCCAAAACCTCTCACCTTGAAGCGGTTAAGCGTATCTTCTGATACATTAAAGGCACTATACATTTAGGATTATGGTATCCTAAAGGGACCGGCGTAGAAACCATTGTCTATGCGGACTCGGATCATGCGGGAGACTATGTGGACCAGAAAAGCACTAGTGGAGTTTTTACCTTCATGGGTTGTTGTTTAACTTCTTGGTTCTCCAAGAAACAAACCGCTCTTGCAATATCCACCACGGAAGCCGAGTATGTGAGTGCCGGAAAATCATGCCAACAAGCTCTATGGATGAAGCAAGCGCTTGTTGATTACGGGATTTCTCTTGATGATGTTCCCATCATGTGCGATAATAAAGGCGCTATAGACCTAAGCAAGAATCCCGTGCAACATTCGCGAACAAAACACATAGAAATTAGACACCATTTCCTTAGGGATAATGTTCAAAAGGGGAACATTTCTATTGAAAAGGTGCCCTCTGAGGACAACTTAGCCGATATCTTCACTAAGCCACTTAAGAGGGAACCTTTTAATTACTTGCGTCTAGGTCTAGGATTAATGGAACATCTTCCTTAAATTCTTTTCTTCTTGTGTGTTTTCTTTTACCACTTTGAGTCTTAGAGTCTTTTAAACTCCTTTTGAAAAATCTTCTCCTCTCCTTTTCAAAATTCTCAAAGTCTCTTTCGAAAATGGTTGAGAAATTTGTTTGACATTGTTAATTCAATCTAAAAACGATTTTTCATAGATTCTCGCTATCAATCTAGAGCTTACATAATTCATATGTATGATTCTCTCAAACATAGCAAGAACAAGATAGAATCATGGAGGATCATTGTGTCATGACTTAAGGTCTTGTCTTACACACCTCCTACATCGATTTTTTAATCCATGTATTTTGGTCAAATCTCTATTTGGTAAGTTTGCATATGTTTTCTTTGTCTATCTTTGCTTTTAAGCATATCCCTATGATAAGTTAGACTAGAAAAATAAGATTTGCTGAAAAATCTTCCTCCAAACACCAAACCCTGCTTCTGCAGGCGGTTCCATATGTGAACCGCAGTACCTTATTGATAAGGTACCGCCACCCTAGATAAGGAACCGCCTACAGTGCCTTCCTTTTTCGGGTTTTTGTTTGAAACTCCAGATTTGCTCCAACATTTTTGAGAATCTTTGTTTCAAACCCTTTGACCACCCCAAAAATACCCTAAACCTTCCCTATTTAAACCATAAGCATTTTGCATTACTTTCAAAATATCTTATTCTACCAATGAAAGCCTTGAATCTCCTCCATTTTCTCCAATTGCTTTCAATCCCAACTCATCCAAAAACCATTACAATCCAAACCCACCCAAGAACACTCTTAATCACATGTCTCCTACCAAGAATGTTGATTGTGGAACATCTTCTCTTCCACCACCAGCCTTTAGTGTTCTTCCTCCTTCTCATGATAATGTCATGCATCATGGAACATATTGTCAATGTTGTCAATATCAACACCTTGCTATGGCACACATCTATGAGGAGTTGAGCTACATCAAGAGTCTCTTAATCAAGCCTTCTCTTCACTTTGATTATGAGATCTCCAACAAGCCACCACCACCACCCTCCGCTATTACCTTGTCCTTCATATAAGCATTGGTTGCTTATCCACAAGACACCAAATTCAAGCAAATCTTAGAATTCTAGAATAACTAGGATAAGATTTATGCTTTTGGCTTGTTCCTTTTTCCATACTTCTTTGTATGATGTCCTTTTAGTAACCTATCTTGGATCTTTGTCTTTGTGTTTTCTTCTCTTTTATTTTTTTATGTGACCTATTGCTATATATTGTTGGTTGTTTCTTTTGTTCAACTAACCCTTCTATGTAGCTTGTCACCATATCTCGATTCCTCGATGCCCAAAGCTAGGGGGAGAAAGCACCAAGGGGGAGTCTTTGCAAAGTCCGTTTCTTCAACACCGGCTTAAGCAACCTTTTTGCTTCGACAAAGGGGGAGAAATGAATAAACTCGTCTTCGAAAATCTTGTTTTTGTGTGATTGAGTTTATGTCTTGTCGGAATCAAAAAGGGGGAGATTGTTAATGCAATAAATGCCTAAAAACGTTACTTTCATTTTTCGGTCTTGCCTTGTTTTGATTACGACAATATGTAAAAACAAGCATTTACGAAAACAACGAAAAACGAATTCTTGAGTTCAAGTATTTTTCATTTTACCCATTTTCACTTAAGGTATGGATAAACAAGTACTAACCTTAATCAAGTGATCAAGTGATTTAATCTTTTCTTAAAACTCACTTTTTATTAAGTGTGACAAGTTTTTATTAAACTTTCTTTTTAAGAAAATGTTTTATTAAACTAATTATTTGAAATTTGAAAATGGCATATTCTTATTTGGTTAAGAATATCCTTTCAGGATATTTTTTATATCCAGATAAGACCTCACCACTAAAGGACAAAAAGGAGCGGAGTCTAGTCCGGCGGTACCTTAGCACCTAGGCGGTACCTTATCGATAAGGTACCGCGGGCTAAGATAAGGTACCGTGGTCAGAACTAGCCGTTGGCTCCTTTGTCCTATAAATAGTGGACCATTCTCAGCTTTTCATCTCACCTCTTTTCCACATTTATTTCCAGATTCAAACCCCTTCTTTAATCACTCAAATCTTTGATCATTTGTTTGATTATTACTTGTTTAAGAAGTGAATCTTGTTCTTCCATCCCTTCCTCTCAAAGTGCAAAGAGAAGAACACTATCCTAGTGAAGTGTTGAGTCCACCACCAAAGATCCATTGAAGATCTAATTTTATACACTTGTAGTTGTGTCATAGTTGTGAAGATCCAAGTAGTTGTGTCTATCTGGAAGTTGTGTATGTACTAAGTATAGTTGTGTAGATTGGTCCTAGCTATGATTAGGGCTCGACTTTTAGCTTAGAGTCGGAAATTGGTTAAGCGACGTGTACGGTTTTCTCCACCATAAGGAGCTTGTTGTGTAGTGAACTCTCGAGTAAGGAGTACTCGAGGAGTGGAGTAGGAACGAGGAGTGAGCTTCGTTGCCGAACCACTATAAATCCTTGGTGTTCGGTTTGATCTTTCTTTACCCTTAACTCTTTACATTCTTTATTCTTTATGCATATACATGTGTTAGTATTAGATTAGTTACACTATCATTCTTTATTCTTTGTGGACATATTTTTGTTAGTGTTAGTTTAGTTACACTATCATTGTTCATATTGTGCATAAGAAGATTTCACATATTTCCTCAAGCCTAAGTTTTTGAAAAAGGATTTTTGGAAACCACATTTTAACAAGTAAATATAAGAAACTATTCAACCCCCCTCTTCTAGTTCCTACAAAAATAATTAACTTTACTTTTATACTAAACAAATTCTACTTTTAAAAACTATTTTTATAAAAATCTAATTTAATTAAAATCTAATTTATCTTGAAACTAATTTTAAATAACAATTAAAAATATCTAAAATTAATTAAAATATATATTTTTTTTTTAAAACTTTATAAAAGTAAATATAAAAAGTTTTAATTAAAATTATCTAAACAAATAAACTTGTAATTAAACTAATAAATCTGCCAGCTACTAAATTAATTGACTATATTAATTACTAAAACTGAGATAATAACAAAACAAGTAACTAGGTGAGATGGCTAACACGTTGGGGCAGTGAACAGAAGGTAAGGGGTTCGAGTCCAGATGTGGACTTTTTGTTTAATATATATTTTTTTTGGAACAGATAGAAATCAGTGAAGAACAATCTGATTAAAAGAATCTGATAGCTTAATACAGATCAGCAACTCAACAAAACCAAATAAGCAAATAAAACCTAAACAGAAAATAAGCAAATCTAAACTCAACAGACTCAGTACATTACTTAACTCGGCAAAATCAAATTTATAACAAAAACAACTTAAACAAAGTTAATCAGCAGACATAAAGGACCTTAAAAACATAATGTTACAAAGCAGTAAAAAGGTAATACAAAATAACTCAGATAAAAATCAAAGAAAATATTATCTATCAAACCAAAGTACTATAACCAAATTTCAGACTAAAACACAGATAAAAAAAATTCAAACATCAGTTCTAAACATCAATTTTAAAGCTCAGATTAACCCCAAACTTAACTCAGATACAGAAACTATTAAATCACTCAAGCATATTAAACCTCATAAAAACAGATAAATCAAAGAACTCAAATAAATTCAAACAGGAAAATCAACTAAACATTAAACAAATAACAAGTTATAACAGATAAACTTATTAATCTAAATCTTATAAATAAAAGGAAAAAGAACCTCATGAAGAATCCTTTGAGCAGATGCGCAGCGCTGAGCTGGCATAAAAATGAATAAACACAAATCTAACCAATCAGCATCGAACCATCAACCCCATTAAACATCAACTCTCGAACCATTAATCAGAAACTATTATTCGGACCAGATTTTTTATAAACTTCCAGTAGGGAAGTTTTATATCCACTTTTACTTAATTATTATAACCAAAAACAGATTAAAGAGTAAATTGCAGTAAACTTTAAATAAATAATGAGACATGATTAAACTAAATAAAATTTTATTAATAATTGAAACTGATTACAATACTTTGAAAGAAAAATACAATTAATCTAAAAACTATTTTTACATAATAAAATAAAAATAAAAATGGCACACCTAAAAATTACAGAATGAATGGGTTTTATAGGCAAACCCTAAAACTTCTTGATGAAGATTTGTGGATCATATCTTGAATCTGAACCGTCCAATCTATCTCTTCTCTTTCTCTTTCTTCAATTCTTTGATCATGCGGCTAAAACTCATTCACCATCACATGGATTGCCACCGTGGATGGGTTTGTGTTTGTTGTGTTTGTTTAGTGCTGAGGTGGCTTCTACTTATTGGAGGAGTGGTGGTGGTGATGTGTATCAACCAATCAGAATAGGGGAGAGGGCCACGTATGATTATTCCTCCATCATGCTTCTCCGAAAAACTTGGGGATTTAATTCCCATACGTGTGAATCACACGTATCCCACAAAAGCCCCAAAAGTAATTGGATAATTATGTGATTAGGGTTTGTGATAGCAGGTTTATTTGGTGAGGATTTAGAGAGATGAACATTGGGGGTAACGAAACAAATGAAGTTTACGGTTTGACCAAAGAAATGAACTAACGTTTATAAACTTTATTCCATCCGTCACTTAATTTTGTTAAAATGGGATTGTAACCTATTGGACCAAAGATGTATATAAATCTCCTTGCCGTCTCTTTTCCATTTCTTATTGGGCTTTGACCCACTTTGGACCAAAGTTATATTAAACTTCATCCGTTCAATGAATATGGGGTTTTGGCCCAACTATAGATCCAATCCGTCCCATTTACTAGACTCTTGGGCTTGTAACTTGGACTTACAGGCCCAATAAGCTTGTGTGGGACCCACTTGGCCCAAATAACTTCATAAACGATTAAATCCACTAAAATCGAACTTGAAATTGGCTTTGTTGATCTTTTCTTCAAACTCCGTGTCGATTTTGCCGGTTTACGTGATCTTTGGTACACTTTTGGTTCTTTGACTTTGTCTTTGTCTCTTTCTTGGACTTTTCTACAACAATTGACTGTGAAATCCTGTTTTTTTTCTTTCTTTTTGATCTTTTGTACCTATTTCACACAAAAACACAAAACCAAGCGTAATTCCGACTTTTACGATATTAAACACATGATTAGGTCTTGTTTTTCTTTGATTTTAGTGGTAAAAGGATAAGTGTTTACACACTTATTAAGGATATGGACTGGTTGTGGACATAAGTTATGAAGAGGGAGTAAGGATCACGGGGGATTCGGGCAAATGACAATATCTATGCTTCTATCGAACACTCTTCTATATCTGCTAAGAGAATTCATAACTTCAGGTAAATTAAAATAGAAAACTATGTTACTCTTTTTGAAGACAATAATATATGCTATTAGTTCCCTTGGATGGTTGCCCAATCACTAGCTTCTATAAAAAAATTGTACGCCAATGATATGGAGCTGACTCATAGTTTGAATCTAGGTTGTAGACTCAAGTCACTAGGATAGATGCCTTTGGTGGTTGGGTGCATCATCTTGGGATAGCAACTTCCTTTCATGGTTTTCATGTGATTATAGGTACTCTTTGATAGAAAATGTTTGAAATTTCCGCAAAATCTCCAGCTAATCAGGTCAGTTATCTCTTAAATCAGATATGTCATAGATCAAGTTATTTGCTACTTTAGTTTCTTATAGAACCAACGTTAAATACAGTAATAAAGGCACCAACTACAGGACCTTACTCTGTTCGCTTTTGTTTTTCTTTTAAAAACATATTTCTCAAATAATTAAGCAATTAACACTCTCACTGCATATATGTTTCGTTACCCTGATGTAGTTTCTGTAATGTGTAGCCAGCTATACACTTTTGAAAAGAGAGTGAGTATATAACTAGAAGATTGCATTGAAACGCACTATATATAGTGTACAATCTGCATTGAAAAATATAGAGATTCGAAGTGATAGTTGAATTCTTTCATTGTTTTTGTAAGTTACTGATATTCTATTTGAAGTGAGGTTAGGGAAATTTGTAATTTAGCACTTAAATGGATGAAATCAGTTTATAAGCATAAATGTGCATCACCAATTGCAGATTTTCTGGCTTTCAACAAGGTTTTGGTTCACTCTTTTGTATCCTACGCCTTAAGATCTTTCATTACATGAATAAATCTTAAGATAGCAATACATATACCTTTCGAATACAAAGTCTTTGTATTGCATTGCTTATCCAAATTGCTGATCTAAGCAGTTTTAAATGTTAATTTTAGACTTGCTTAATTCTAGAGTGCTTATCTATTTAACTTAAAACGCATTACCAGTTTTAATGAGAAATACCAAACACCCAATGTAGTACACTAACATTGTATGATTAACATCATTTTTCATAGATTAAGAACCAACCTGGTAGTCGGATTCGTTTTATAGTATCTGGGGGAGCTCTATTGAGCCCTAAAGTGGAAGAATTTTCAAGGGTTACATCCTGTACCTTTGTAGTACAGGGCTATGGTAAGTACACTTGATATATAACTTATGTATATACATCCATAAGATCATTACATGATATGTTTTTTTGTGTTATTTAATTGACAGACTTGTGTTTTAGCTGTTGTTGCATTTCCAGATAAATTGTGCATTGTTGAGACAGTTGGTAAATGATTACTACAAGATGGGTTGTTTATGAACAGACCAAAAGGTTACAATGCAGAATGCTTTCAATATTCTTAATAATGTAGAAGTTGAGCTAGATCAGTTAGATGAGAAAAATAATAAACTTGAAATTGATATCAAGGTAAGTATTGATAACATACAGTTTTTCTCAACCCTGACAATGGGGTCGTTCAAGTTTTTCCACTTCTAATTATCTTTTTATTCAAATCTTAACTTTAATGTTACAGTATTTTTCTGTTTACATTAGTTTCATCTCCAGAGATCGAATTGGTGTATATGTTGATGAAAGGGTAGCATGACCTCAAGAACAAGAGGAGGTTGTGATAGGTAAATCCATAAAAGTCTTTATCTTGTGTAAATTCCATCCACCAAAAGATTCAGGTCTACAAGCTACCAGGGTAATTATAAGCAATTAGGTTCTCATATGCTCTATTTTGTTGTTTCTTCCAAACTTACAGATTAAAAAATGTGTGGCTTAGCTGGAGCGCCAAAACAAACCCTATTCTATAGCCCGTTTTATGATCTTATGACAGCTAATTAGATGATTTTGATTATCCAAAAGTATTACGTATAAAAATTCAAAACTATATCCAAGCACCCTTTAGTTGTATGTTCTGATCTATATAAGATCCTCCGAACCCCGTTGACTCCATGGTTTCCAACTATAATATTTAATAGAACATGTGTATTTTGCAATAAGCATGCCAAGAAACTTCATTAGTACATATTGAATAATCAAGATATAAAAGAACTAACTACCACTTCTAAAAATAATGGCAAAACTAACAAAATGTATAATAGTATGGCTTCAAGGGTCGTACATGACTATTACCATTATATTGTCTACATGTGTACATTCATCACAAAAGTGTAACTGTGCTCATTTGTGATATGGATGAAAAACAACAAGCCGGCCCAGAATGTGGCTTAAAAAGACTTCTGATCATATATTTTATTTTTTACCCACCATTTTGATCCATATTTTTAGAATGTGGCCAAGGTTAAGAATGGATTTCTGCTACACATATGCGTACTAGCGTACTACATGGGGCTCTTTTGTTGGTTTATGCTATATATCTATCTTGGATGGGATTAGACATATCGCAATGGTTAAGGTAAATGAAACCAGTTAAGCGAGCAAATTCAAGTATATCAAGTTTACTAATCCAGACCTCAATTTGAGATAACACCTAGGTACGTTTAGTTCTCTATTGTTTCCACTTTCTTTATTTGGTAGGCTGTTTACGACATACAAAATTTTTATTCTTTTATCGAGTACATCAGACAACATCAAAGATTTTTTGTACAGGGTCTTAGTAGTGTCTTTTATACCCTGTCAAGTCAGTTGCTATTTGTTTTGCTTTTTATTACAATCCTTTTGGAGCACTTGCCTGCCAAGGGCTTTTGTATTGTTGTAATTTGATATGTGTGAAAACACACATCTTTTCTACCACTTAATTACAGTAATAACCGGACCAAAACGTGTATTTTATGTCTTTTATGTCGGAATTATGCGTGGTTTGTGTTTTTGTTGTGATTTAGGACGAAAAGGTGAAAAGTGGAGAAAACACGGGAATTCACGGGCATTTACTGACTTTTATTGAAGAAAAAGATGAAAGACGAAGTCAAGAAGTTAAGTGTGCAAAAAGAACGGAAGTCCAAGACCAATTCTGAAGATTTATCGAAGAAAAAGTCAAAAGACGGAAGTTTACTTAAAGCCGAGGAACTCAAGTCTTATTTATCGAAGAATTAAAAGACGAGCCCAAAGAAATCCCGAGCCAAAAGTCATCAAAGTCCAAGATTAACAAAAAAGATTAAGAAGGAAGGACTTAAGGGCGCAATTAAGAAGAAAGGAAGGAGGGGAGGAAGCTTCCTCTAACCATTCCCCTAATCACCTATATATACCTCTCATTCTCATTTCATTAAGTTTTGTTGGCTAGATTGACAAACTAGTTCTTCCACCTTTATTTTATTGCACTTTTAATTACTTGCTCCTTTAATTACATGTCTTGCACCTTATTTACCATTTAATTTCAAGTAAGTGTTTCTTTTTAATTCTCGCACCTTTACTTTATCTTGTTGATCTCATTCTTCCTTTCTTTAATCTTTGTTTTATATGCTTTTCGTGTTGTTTAATTGTTTAAAGATTACATTTTTATGCCTTTGATTGTTTTAAACCATTTATTTTCATAGCTTATTTTGTTTATTTTTAAGTTTATATAGTTTTTATAAAAGTTATTTTTATATATAAAGTTGTTTTTCTTAAAGTTTATTCATTTCGTGTCTTAAAAGTTGTTAAATTTCAGTCTAATAGCTTATTTTCATTCGGATTACCTTAGGATTTTAGACTTGTGCTTATTAGAATCATAGCTTATTTGTGTAGCTTAATTTGTACTTTTTCTTTAGTATTCCGATTGGTCAAATCGGAAAGGGGAATTGCATTCCGACCATAGCTCATTGCTAGGTCGGAAAAGGGTTTTAACATTCCGACTGGGGGGTGTTTCTTGGTATTCCGATCAGGGCAAGGTAGTGGTATTCCGATCAAGTAAGTGTGACAGCATTCCGATTGGAGGACCAGTACTCATTCCGATTGAGGTGTTATTTTGGGTATTCCGATCGTGGGTAAGGTGACAGCTATTCCTATCACTGATTCCGATTAACATTCCGACCAAATTTCACTCCAGTATTCCGATCAGGTAGGTAACATCATTCCGATTAGAGGGTCGGTGGTTATTCCGATTGGGTAAGTGACAAGCATTCCGATTGGGCACCGGCCATCATTCCGATCCAGGGTGATTGTGACTGATCGGAATATATTCCGATTGGTTTACTTTTGTGTTTTATCTTGTTTAATCTTTACATTCTCATTTTTTATACTTGACTAATTTTAATTTCCGTCACACTTTTAATTCTTGTCATTTTACTTAATTTACTTTCCGTCATGTTTTTAAATATCGCACCGTTCGTTTAATTAGACTTAGTTTATTTTAACGTATTTTAATTTTACGTCATTTACATTTTAGTCTTTGCACATTTAAATTAAAAACAACCAAAAATATTTTTTTCACCAAATTCAACTGAGTCGTACTTTAAGCCGGGAATCAATTCGATTAGACACACATCAAAGAACAATTAAAATGAGTTATTAAATGGCGCCGCTGCCGGCTCTTTTCGTAAAGATTAACGGTTTTCTGTGAGAGACGCGTTGCTTTTTGGGATCCGTTCACTTGTGAGCGTTATTTTTCTTGCATAGAAAATTCAAAAAATCATACAAATTAAAAATTGATTAAAATCCATACAAATTAAAAAAAATTCAAAAATCCAAAAAGATTTTATCTTTATTGTGTATATATATTGTCTTTGTTTTTGGTTTCTTTTTCTTTTGCATTTTCAGGTGTATGCGTACTAGATCTTCTATTTATCAAGAGCCCGAGACTCAAGAAGATTTAGCTATGTCAGGTGTAAACAACAATAATCCACCGCACCCTAATAATAACAACAATGTTCTTCCACAGCCCGATCTTCGGACAATAGAGGAGCTTTGTCAACCTACCATGTTTGGACGAGGAGGACCGATTGCGCTGATGCAAATCAACGCTCCTGAGTTTTCGTTGAAGCACCACATGATTCAGCAAGTACAAACTAACCCATTCCGTGGATTGCCTGATGATGATGCCAACAAACACCTCGACAAGTTCATTACAATCACCCAAAGCATGAAGTTGGCTGGTGCCACAATGGATGAACTTCGCCAACAACTCTTTCCACATACCTTATTACATCATGCCGAGAAATGGTTTGATCGTCTCCCGAAGAATTATATTCACACTTGGGATGACATGACTCAACGCTTTTTATCGCGCTACTTTCCACCATCCATGGTCACAAGCCTTCGCAATCAAATCAGCGGTTTCATGCAAGACCCTGATGAATCTCTTTTTGATGCTTGGGAGCGATATAATGTCTTGATCGATAGATGTCCAAACCACAACATGCTCCCTGCGAACTTAATAGATACTTTCTACAACGGTTTGACTTTTCGAGATCGTGATACGATCAATGCAGCCGCCGGTGGCACATTCATGAAAAGGAGACCCGAGGAGTGTAGAGAGCTAATTGAGAACATGACTACTCACCACAAAAACTGGGATTCCTCTGCTTCTTCAAGGAACAATCCGAGAGTCAATGTTTCCTCCACTTCAGCAAACCCTGATATGACCGAACTCACCCGTGTGCTGACTGAAATGAGCAGAAGTATGCAACTCTTAGATTCAAACCAACAACAAAAACAAGTTAAAGCTGTTGCTACTCCTTGTGAAACATGCGGCGGTCCACACCCATACACCGATTGTCCTTTAACTCAAGGAAATCCGGAAAATGTGTATGCAGCTTATGGTAATTATTCACCGGAAAATTACCGAGCTCGACCTCAAGGGGATAGAAATCTACTGAGTTACCGGTCCAACAACTACCTTTCACCCGGTTTTTCTCCTCAAAACCAAAACCCCGCAAAAAACTACAATAGAAGCAACCAAATCCCACCAAGAGCTTCTAATCCTTATCACCCACCCGCTCAACAACTCCCACCCAGTAATCCGGATGTTGAAGCCATCATGAGAACCCAAGGTGAGCAAATCAAGAACCTGCAGAGCCAAATTATCAATCTGAAAGGAGATATTACCAAGCAAGGAAATGAGATTAGATCCAAGCTTCGAGATAATATTCAATCCTCCTTCAGCAGTCAAACCAATGATTTGAAGAATATGCTTGCTAGTTTCTTGCCCGCCGCTCAACCTTCTACTTCAAGTTCTCTACCTTCAAACACCGTCACCAATCCGCGAGCAAATGTGAGTGCTATTACTACCCGTATTGGAGTCACCATTGTAGGACCACCAATCCCACCCCCCATCATCTACACCTCCTCCACCACCATGTGTCCCTACTCCTCTTACACCTAGCATTAGTGCACCATTACCGTCTCCGCCTCGACGTGATGAAGTTCCCACGAATGACCCTTCAACATCTCAACCTTTACCTACACCTGCACCTTCAACACCCAAATCCAATATCCTTTATCCCTCTCGTTTAGGCAAGTCCAAAATGCTCACCAAGGAGGACTCCGAAGTGTCACGCTATGTGAAGATGATTTCTCAAATGAACTTCAACAGTAGCTTTCTTGAAGCACTTGTCCACATGCCCAAATTTGTTAAAGCATTTAGGGAATTGCTTAACAAGAAGGAGAAGCTGATTGAACTCGCCAACACACGCTTAAATGAGAACTACTCTGCAGTTATTCTAAAAGAACTTCCGGAAAAGCTTGGAGATCCCGGTCGTTTTGTGTTGCCTTGCGTGTTCAACAAAACTGAAGAATTTACTGCCCTTGCTGATCTCGGGGCCAGTATTAATCTTATGCCATTGAGTGCTTGGAAAACACTATCATTGCCCGACCTCACTCTAACAAAGATGACTCTTGAACTTGCAAATCGCACTCTCGCTTACCCTGTTGGTATAGCCGAAGACGTGTTTATTAAAGTTGGCACATTTACTTTCCCGGTCGATTTTGTCGTAGTTGATTATGAATTGGACCCTCGTATTCCTTTAATACTTGGTCGGCCATTCTTGAGAACCGGACGAGCTTTAGTGGATGTGGCCGAAGGTGAATTAATCTTAAGAGTCGGGGATGATGCACAAGTGTTTAAAACGGGAAAGCTTACAAGTACAACCTTTGGAGGACGAGAATCAGTGAATATGATTAATGTGCATGATGACTTCGTTGTCTACAACAATCCTCTATTCGACTCTTGCATCGATAATCCACTTTTTCATGATGATGTGGATGATTCTCGCCCCACTTTGGAACCTTCTCCCATTTATGATTCTCCACCGGTCTTTGATGCTTATGATGATGATGATTCTAGCTCAAATTCGGATGATTATGATGACCTTACTTCTGAGTATCCCGAGCTGCCCACGTATGATGATTTCGATGAGGCTGATACTCTTTCGAGCGATTCTTCTCACGATGAAGATCCTCCGCCATCGCTCGATCCTACTTTGGACGATTACTCATTTGAGGAAGACTTCTCTGCATTTCTTAATACTTACTTCCCTCATGAGAGTGATGCTCCTCCTTTGGACTTTGAAGATTATCGTCTTGATCCTACTTTGGATTTGAAGCACATTCTTTCTAAGGAGAAGAAACCGGTCGACACCAATATCCGCAGCACGTATGAGTTAACACCTCTTTGTCCCCTTTCTGAGGACGAGGTTGTGCTTCTTCGCCGATTTTCTTCCCACTCTGCTGAGCCTGAGTGCTATTTTCCCTTAAAGGAAAAGGTGTTCGATCCCGGTATTGACATTCTGCAGCCATCTCAGTATCCACCTGATGAAATAAAAGGACACATCTTTGGAACTTATGGAAATCTGCTTGCACCACTTCACCCTTGCTTCCACCGTGCTCTATCACTGCTTAAGGGAACCTTGCCTACTCTTCTTTGGCTTGCCTTGTTCGCCTTAAGCTTGTGCGATTTAGTGGACGAAAACTATGTCTTTGATCCTGGTGGATATGTTTCATGCTTCTTCCGTTGATGATCAAGGTCGAGTCAGGCTAATGACTCGGTTAACAAAAATCAAGCGCTTCTTGGGAGGCAACCCATGCATCTATCTTTTCGCTTTCTTTATCATTAGTGTAGGGGAGACCCGTTGTTGTTTGCTCTCTCCTCTCTTCTACTAATCAGGGATTCGAGCTTCAATGATCCACTCTTGATGATTCTTGACGACCCATGATTCCGTGTTCTACTTCTTCCCGGTTCTATCCTAAACTCTTTTCGATTCACTATTTTATATTTTCTTAATATTAAAATAGGAATCTCTTTAGTTGTCTTTTCCTTAGCGAGATTTAAACAAAGTGCACAATGTCCTAAGTGTAGGGGAGTTTACTCCCACATGCTTAAACATTGAGGACAATGTTTATATTAAGTGTAGGGGGGACTTCTATCGAAGTTAAGTGGCCTTTTCCTTGTTTGTGTCCTCATTTTAACCGGAAAATCAATTTTTCGACATTTTTCAAAATTTTTAATCTATTTTGGCCTATTAGTTTTTATCTTTGTATAGTTATTTTCTTCCTTTGCTAGAATAAATTTTCAATAAAGTGGTTTTAGATTTTTCTTAGTCGTGAACATTTTGACTCAACCCGAGTTTACTTATCTAAGTTTACTCTAGCTAGTATCCTTAACATGTTTAAGTCAAGTTTTGCTAGGCTTTTATATAGGGAGCTATAAAACGCGAAAGTCTTAACTCTCACGGGTTAAGAACAAGAACTTTTTGCAAGTTCCTATAATTGATCCTAGAGAGTCGTTTATCAAGGGAACTTTAAAACGCGATTTCTAAACTTGAAAGAGTCTAAGAATTTGCAAGATCCTATAGGCGACTCGAAAACCCAAAACTTTGATTTAATAGGCTAAGCATCCACGAGTCTCATTCTTTGAGATTTTAAACTGTGGAGAACGAGAGATGATAGAGCCAATTATAAGTCTGGTACTCTTTCGTGAATTTATGTGAGTTAATTATGAGCCTATTCTCCCATCGCTTGCTAATAATTTATCTGCTAATAAATAAAGTTGTACGATTTGAAAAGTTACTTAGCTTCTAGCCCAAGATCGTTTAAAAGTTGCTCGGTATGGATTAGAGTTCATAGCCAAGGCATAACTAATTGAAGCGGGATGCGAAGATTGGCGAGTCCGAAAAGGCCCTAACAAGGCATGAGGGCTACATTTTGTTGCTAAAGATCCAAGTGATGTGAAGAATCATTTATCGAAAATCAATATGAAGGATCGAGACACACGACGTAAAGCAAAAACTCCCCAAAAGTCATGGAGAAGTGTATCCGAAAAGACCCTAACAAGGTATGAGGATAAATAGATCCAAGTCATAAAAGGAGGCGGATCGTTGTATATCAAAGTCCAAAATAAAGAATGGAGAAAAATAAAGAAGTCGTGGTCCAAGTATGAATCTCTCAAAACTTCAAGTGAAGAAATTCCTATATGAAGAGAAGACCATAATTTCATGAACGTCTCTCAAGGTTTGAAGTATGAAGTCGCTGCCAAATATCGGTCCGAGAAAGGTCTCAAATCGCGAAACGAGTTATGCCAAGATATGAACTTTATGAGGTCCCGAGAAGCAGTTTTAAAAGATTTTGTCCTTTAGCTAACTATTGATTAAATCGTTCACTTTATTTTCAGACTTAATAACTATCGAAATAAGTCAAAAATGCATCCTCGTGATCATTCAAGACAAAAATAAAATATAAGAGATACACCTAGGAATAAGGGAGTCTAAGCAAATAATTGGCCCACATGAGTTTGTGATAGTTTACTAACTTATAATAACAATGATCTCGTTTTTAAGCTTTGTTTGGAGAAAGTGAAAACTTGAGGATGATGATTATTCATGACATTTCCAAAACCCAAGGTATGCTTTTAGTGTTTATAATTTTCTATCTCTTTAATAAAGGCCAACGTGGATTGATTATGATGAAAAATGTAAACGTGCTTTGTAACTAATGCATTGCATGAGGACATTGCAATGGTCAAGTGTAGGGGATTTGATATGTGTGAAAACACACATCTTTTCTACCACTTAATTACAGTAATAACCGAACCAAAACGTGTATTTTATGTCTTTTATGTCGGAATTATGCGTGGTTTGTGTTTTTGTTGTGATTTAGGACGAAAAGGTGAAAAGTGGAGAAAACACGGGAATTCACGGGCATTTACGGACTTTTATTGAAGAAAAAGATGAAAGACGAAGTCAAGAAGTCAAGAGTGCAAAAAGAACGGAAGTCCAAGACCAATTCTGAAGATTTATCGAAGAAAAAGTCAAAAGACGGAAGTTTACTTAAAGCCGAGGAACTCAAGTCTTATTTATCGAAGAATTAAAAGACGAGTCCAAAGAAATCCCGAGCCAAAAGTCATCAAAGTCCAAGATTAACAAAAAAGATTAAGAAGGAAGGACTTAAGGGCGCAATTAAGAAGAAAGGAAGGAGGGGAGGAAGCTTCCTCTAACCATTCCCCTAATCACCTATATATACCTCTCATTCTCATTTCATTAAGTTTTGTTGGCTAGATTGACAAACTAGTTCTTCCACCTTTATTTTATTGCACTTTTAATTACTTGCTCCTTTAATTACATGTCTTGCACCTTATTTACCATTTAATTTCAAGTAAGTGTTTCTTTTTAATTCTCGCACCTTTACTTTATCTTGTTGATCTCATTCTTCCTTTCTTTAATCTTTGTTTTATATGTTTTTTGTGTTGTTTAATTGTTTAAAGATTACATTTTTATTCCTTTGATTGTTTTAAACCATTTATTTTCATAGCTTATTTTGTTTATTTTTAAGTTTATATAGTTTTTATAAAAGTTATTTTTATATATAAAGTTGTTTTTATTAAAGTTTATTCATTTCGTGTCTTAAAAGTTGTTAAATTTCAGTCTAATAGCTTATTTTCATTCGGATTACCTTAGGATTTTAGACTTGTGCTTATTAGAATCATAGCTTATTTGTGTAGCTTAATTTGTACTTTTTCTTTAGTATTCCGATTGGTCAAATCGGAAAAGGGAATTACATTCCGACCATAGCTCATTGCTAGGTCAGAAAAGGGTTTTAACATTCCGACTGGGGGGTGTTTCTTGGCATTCCGATCAGGGAAAGGTAGTGGTATTCCGATCAAGTAAGTGTGACAGCATTCCGATTGGAGGACCAGTACTCATTCCGATTGAGGTGTTATTTTGGGTATTCCGATCGTGGGTAAGGTGACAGCTATTCCGATCACTGATTCCGATTAACATTCCGACCAAAGTTCACTCCAATATTCTGATCAGGTAGGTAACATCATTCCGATCAGAGGGTCGGTGGTTATTCCGATTGGGTAAGTGACAAGCATTCCGATTGGGCACCGGCCATCATTTCGATCCAGGGTGATTGTGACTGATCGGAATATAATCCGATTGGTTTACTTTTGTGTTTTGTCTTGTTTAATCTTTACATTCTCATTTTTTATACTTGACTAATTTTAATTTCCGTCACACTTTTAATTCTTGTCATTTTACTTAATTTACTTTCCGTCATGTTTTTAAATATCGCACCTTTCATTTAATTAGACTTAGTTTATTTTAACGCATTTTAATTTTACGTCATTTACATTTAAGTCTTTGTACATTTAAATTAAAAACAACCAAAAATATTTGTTTCACCAAATTCAACTGAGTCGTAATTTAAGCCGGGAATCAATTCGATTAGACACACATCAAAGAACAATTAAAATGAGTTATTATAATTCCCTAATCTCAACTACAAGACCCTCCCAAAAAATTGCCAAAATAAGAATGCTTCCAAGGGGGCAAGATTATTGTGTAGTCTTATATCTCAGGTGTAAGGCCCTCCCAAAAAGACAAAATCCAAATACAAGCAGTCGCATTACCCCAAAATATTTTATAGTAACTCACTTCGTTATCATCACAAGTTCTTTCAACTAATAGAATGGTGGTTTTATGGTTTTCATATCGCAATGTGAGCAATCACATATCAATTTATCAATTAGACAAACTTGTCCTCCTACACAATGCTCATGCACGATCATTGAATCACTGTGTTTAGGGGTTTCATTGTAGGTTGGTATGGGAATAGGATGAGATTATACCTTCCTGTTCTTGGTTTGGGTGATTCTAATATAACTGAGAATCATAGGTTCATTGGTTACCCTATGTATTAACGTGTTATAGAGATAAATGCTACTTTTTTTTGTTTATTTTTTTAATCATGAATGCAAATTATGGCGTTCAGGTTTATATGAGAACTTATTGACAAATAAAAGGGTTAACACTGATTTTATAAACTTTAACACATGTTTCTATTCTTATTATTAAAGATCTTTATTGGCGCAAGTATGCCATGTAGTTTTGGTTTGTTATTATGACAGTTTATTCGTATGTCTGTATTTTATAGGTTGGAATTCATGTTGCTGTATTTTTATGAGTGAGAAAAAGTGGTATAAGGCCTGATATGGTTTAGCTTAATCTATGTTTTTCTTTTAATTGATTAAACCTTTGCCATAATCTTCATTTTTAATGGCATCATGGAGCCTTGGTTTAAAAACTAGCTTTAACTTGAACCAGTTACACATTGATTTTGAGAATCGGTGCAATCACGATGTTGTTTATTCTATACGTGCAGCAGTTAAGAAGAAACATAATGGTAGAACCATGGACTTGAGTGACAGATTGCGGTTTGGTTTTGATTTGGATGCTGATAATGGATCATAAATTAAAAATGCAACTGAATATTACATAGTTATATGATTATTATTTTGAGTTTAATTTTTCTCTTTATTTCTATGGTTGATCCTATTTATTGTCATTCTTTATATATCTTTGCATGTCCTCTATTTACTTCCATTCTTTAATTGAACCTATTAAATTTGATGTGCTACTGATTAGGAGCTACAGGTGGATATGTAATTGAACTATTGAATGTTGTTGCTTCAATGTTAAGAGCTAATAAAAGGATAATGACGTCTTGATGTGTGATGCATGCTTAGATGAATGAATAAATTGCATTATGGTTCGCCAAGCCCTGCATCTTGGCAGCGCAACCACATCCATGGGGCAGGTGTTTGGGATCACTTCATTATTCGCATGCCTGAACTTTATTTGTAACTGTTTCAAACAGACTGCTGTACCAAAAGAATCCCAGATAGGTAATCTTATCTGGTAACCTTGAAGGAGGTATTTCAATATATGATTGATTTCTTGTAATTACCTTTGTTCTTGCACTTGGGATGGTTGACAAGGCGATTTCCATTTTGTCAAATCTTGCAACTATTCCTGAGGGAAGAGCAGCGGTAGGTTTTGCAAGATGGTCTTACAGGAAGGTGTTGTCCCACCATTGGTTGCTTTGTCACAGTCTGGTACACTCCAAGAGCGAAAGAAAAGGTGCCAGACTACAACTCAATGATCAAGCTCCCATATCTTTAAATGAGAAACAGTAATTGCAGCAATCTCATATGCTGATGAAAATTGGTCTCCCCTTGCCGATTGAGGGCAGTCGAAGTTCCAAGGATAATCAACGATCACATGTAGGCTGCATAATTATTAGAACTACATCATGTATGTACAAATATAACTTTCTGATTCATGCAACATGTAGATAGACAAAACATGGGCATTAAAGGTCTGATTGTACAAAGGTATAACATTTTTTATATTGGTTTTTTATCAACTACATTTTGGGAAGTTGCCAAACAAATCTCTGTGTATCATGAAAGCCATTCAAATCTCTTATATGGTGCATGTTTCTGATTGTAAGTTAGAAATTAGGAGGAACCACGAAAAGTGTGAGGCTCAGGTTTAAAGGGGTGTTTGGTCAGCTGCAAACTTCACAAAGACCAGACACATAGGTGGATCAGGAAGTCCTATGAACACATGATACAATACTTAGCACACGATGAATCTGTTGCAATAAAAAAGAAGCTGAATTTCAGCTCGTGTAGTTAGATGACAAGTTGTATCAATAAATAATTTGCCATCATTTTCTTATAACCGTGGATATGATCAGTTGGCTGACTAGGCTCGAGTCGTTTATTCTTTATTTTACATCGAGAGAGCCTAATGTTTTGTCTTTGTTTGCATGAGCACGGGGGCTCTTAACATTGTAGAAACTTTAATTGTGTTACATAGTTTGTCTTTGTCGCTATTCTATGGAAAATAAATCTTAGTTATACAAAAATATTGACTTAGTTTCGTGATTTTTTTCAAAGATTTGGTTAGACGTGGGTTATCTTGCATGTAACCCTCGATAAAAGAGGCTAATTAAGACCTAATATAAAGCATTTACTCCCTTCGTCCCTAAATAAGTGCTCACTTTGATTTTTCGCGGTCTTTCTTGTTCAATTTTGACCGTAAATATTGTTTTTTGTGAAATAGAATAGTTGATGAAAATTATATCAATGAAAAATTCATATAAAACTCAATGCATTCATATATTTTGCATCGATTATTATATAACGCAAATATAAATATTTACGGTCAAAGTTAAACAAGAAAGACCGAAAAAAGTTAAAGTGGACACTTATTTAGGGACGGAGGGAGGATTTTAGTAAACAAGCACACTAAGAGGTCCAATTAACTTGCCTTTGGTAAGAATTGAACCAACTAATTCACCTGATGAGTGATAATAGCAAGAACGTCCCGTGAAATTAAGTGGCGTGCCCTAAATACGACAAAAGTTATATTGATACGTAAACAATATTATTCACAAATACAAAAGTGGTTACATGGACATATAAAAAGAATAGTTACATATTGACTTTACGTATCAGTCATAAACTTCTTCGTATAATAATATGTTGTTTGATCTTCGTAGTGGATGCTTAAATATCTCAATTCTTTTAGCATTAAATCATTTAACGACAAAGAATGTAAAATAAGAGATAAATATATATACAATAAGTTAGCCTCACGTGTATATAGTAAGTTTTGCCTTATATGTTTAAGTATACAAAACAAAATGTGCAAATTGAAGGTCTCAAAAGTTCTTGGTGTTGTGCCATTGCTCACTGTGCACACCCTACGAGTCAGACTTGGGTAATATGATCGAACGCCTTTGCGATGAAAAGAATAAACCTCAGCTTACCATTATCATAGTTCAATTTCTAAAAAGATAAAAGTAGTGTTATAAATTAAAGACCGTGCGTACACAAAACATATACAAACATAATATTATTATTTTTTGATTTTTTTTATTTTGAACACAAGTCTCACTAATTCACCGTCTATTAGATTTTCATGTCCATAAAACGAAGACACTGTGTATTGCATTACTATTGAAGGAGGGAAGAGAATCCGACATACAGTAGAAGGATCTTTATTTAAATATCATATGTAAAAATAATCTCGATGATAAAAAAAGTACGCGTGTAAAAAATATAAATAATAACAAATTAATAATGTGTCACGACTTAAAATTAAAAACCTAAAAAAAGATAATACATAACAAATTGGGTCCTAATTTGTATAATCACTATTTATTTTTATTAAATAAAACACGTTGTTAAAAAATTAGAAAACTTAAATAAAATTATATCAAACATAAAAAGTGTTTTTTAATTATTATACCATTTTAATGGTCTTTTGAGTTTATATATTACTTTGTTGTTCTTTTTTGCGCATAAATTATTAATTTATAAAAACAAATGTAAACGTTAATCAACAATATTTATATAAAAAAAATACAATTTAGTAACATCAATATTTAATTAAACTAAAAATATACATGATAATCATAAGTCACGCACTTAAAAAATACAACTCATCACAATTGATAATGAATTAAAAGAAAATTAAATTAAAAAAATAAAAAAAAATATTTACCGAATAGAAAAACAATCAAATGTGATACCCATTAATCGGACATTACAAACAAATATGTACCGAATGAAAAAGTAAAACGACAATCAAAATTCATACCCATTGATGTGCAGTTTCATATCAGGGATGAAACAATATAAAAAATGAGTGGATAGGCAGGAATTAGCATATTGTCGATTGAATCTTTTATTGCTTAGATATACTACAATTGTCATTTGTTACATTTTTATCCTTTTAAAATTTCCATATTTATTTATTGTCATTTACGAAAAAAACACACGTTTCTAAATTGCATAAACAAATCGTTTAAACTACTACATTCACACAAAAATTTAAAAACACAAACTCAACAGCAAATATTGTCTACAAACAACTTTTCATATGTATTTGAATACCCGTTAAACGTAAATTAATCATACCTTAGAACTTAAAAGAAAACCGTAAACTCAAAAAACACAAAAAAAAACTTTTCGAAACATCACAAAAAACGACCAGCCCATTGGGCGGGTTACGACGTTAGTATATATATATACATATATATATATATATATATATATATATATATATATATATATATATATATATATATATATATATATATATATATATATATATATATATATATATATATATATATATATATATATATATATATATATATATATATATATATATATATAGATATATATATATATATATATATATAGATATATATATATATATATATATATATATATATATATATATATATATATATATATATATATATAGATATATATATATATCTTTATATTATATATAAGAGGAGGGATTTGCCACGTCACCTATTATCTCCCTAATCCACGTCAGCACCCAAACCCGCATATTAGGCCCAAGTCTGATTCGTAGTAATTATCATTTACGACATGTACCCATCACATAAAACCTAATTTTTTTTATCTAACATCGTTACATAGATCCATATTATCACTGGCTTCATAATATTCTTTCCAGGTAATCTTATAATTATTTTTTTTTTATTTAGGGCTTCAGAACCCAATTCGTTCAATTTAAGGAATCAAGCCGAATGTTTATATATTTTTTGATTCGTTTTGAGGGTTTTGTGGTCAAAAACACGTGTTTTGCAATCAGGTCTTCTCATTCATTGAGGATTTTTGTCTCATATATTATCATAAATTTCTTTAATTTTTGTGGTAGATTTAAAGAATCAGTTTCCATTAGTGAGGAGAATGGATGGACATGAAGATGATGATGGTTAGTTTCTTATTTGTTTTTTTTACGAGTTTGGGTTTTTTTATTCAATTATTAGGTTTTCAATTTATGATTGATTATAGGTTTATATAAGGTTTTTGTAAGTGCTTAGAAATAAGATTCCATACGAGTAGATTTAAGTTTAGATTTTTTGTTTTAGGAAGTTTAGATTTTTTGTTTTAGGGGTATATGTGATGAATTACTGTGATTGATTTGTTTTAAGGTTACATGATCAAAGGTTTAGAAGAATATGAGATGTTTTTCGGGATACAAGATCATTAAGGTATTAAGTAAGAAGTTTATTTTGATGTTGAGGTGTTTATAGTCGATAGTTATAACTAATCTTTATAAGTGAGTTTGATTGGGATTTGAAGTTTGGGTGGTATAAACATGTTTAGTTATGAATAAGATAATTGTAATTGATCTTGATATATGAGTTTTAGTTATATTTTAGTTGAGGATGCTATAAAGGCGGTGGTATTTTTATGTTATGAGATATAAGATAATGATGGATGAATAGGATAACCATAATAAGATTTTTTAGGGAATACAAGGTTGTTAGGGTTTTAAATAAGTTTGATTTGATGTTGACATGATTAGAAGCGATAGGTGTAATTGATCTTGATATGCGAGTTTTAGTAAACTTTTTAGTTGAGGATGCTATAAAGTTTGTTGTCATACATGGTATTCTGCTACTTATACATATCATTTTTGGTATGCTAGAGTTGCTTATTTTTCGGTCAGTGATATGCAAGGATTAGGGTTGTTGAAGCAGCGGTCATGGTTATCAAACTATATTCAGTTATATCGGGCGAAAGCAAGGATTCGAGTTTGACAGACCCAAGAAATGAAACAGCCACCTACAAACTGTTGATCAGGCCCGTGTATGTGTTAATGGTAGGGGCACATAAGACTAATACCATAAAGCATATTGCCTTAGAGGTCAACTGACAAACTTAATCCAATTAAAGATTTCCTGAAATAATGGCATATAGGGTTTACTTATTTTGATATCAAAGTAATCACACAATTAAATTATATATGCAGATTATAGCTATTAACACACCACATAGATCCTACAATATAGTGGTTGAGTTTGTAACTGTAGGTTGGTGCCTTCTTGATTTGAGTTAGTAGGTTACGTACTAAGATTGAGGTATATGTTATGAGTGTCTTCATGAAAGAGTTGGTTATATGATTTGAATTTTGATAAAAAATTTATATAGGTTTATGTTATCTGTTAAGTTCATAGTATATAGTTACCGAAATCGTGTGATCTAACAAGATGCTATCAAAACTGCTCTTTTACTTGGGGCTATTGACTGTAAGAATGGAGGCATTGCAATATCCGGCTAAAGAGGGACGGCTAAAACTGTTATGTCACGTGGTTTACATGCAATTCTGCCACCTATAGTTGTAGTTATTGGTTCAACTTCAAATGCTGATCTAACATGCCCAGAAGAGTAAGGTACTTTCAAGTTTTATTTTTAAGTTTGATTTTTTCTTAGTTTACATCTTACCCGTTTGTCTATATACGGTTAGAAAATTCATTGAATTGATCCCTTCTTTTAGAAATGCATAAAAGTTCAAAGTTAAAGGTACTCTCATGCTCTTTTTTAGGGGTGAAGGGAGCTTTTCTTCGAATTGTTTGAGTTACGGAACTAATTAATGCGCTTTGGAATAGGCCAAAACATGGACCAAAAAGGGTAAAAGAAATGACAGATTAAGTTTGTTTAATATCAGAAGGTAAATATTTTAAGTTACATGGATTCAGGTTACAGATTCAATAATATAGTCTAAACTACAATTAATGGTTGTTTTTGGAGATGATTAAGGGTTGTTTATACAAGTTTAAAAGGTTTTTGTAGCTGTAGGATTCTAATTTCCATATTTAAAATCTTTCATTTTTGCATCGAGTCGTTCCACACCCACACGACGGTCCAACATACGACTCGACTGAATCAATAAAAAGCCATTTTTTTACAAGTTATACGGATCTGCTCTTTTGTAATGCAATATAAGAATGCTGATTTTTATGTTGATTTTAAACTTATGATGTGTGTTATCAAGTTATGTTTCCACACATGTGACATATCTCTCGAGGTACTTTGACAAGGAGACGCTACTGCAACTTCTTGGAAGCTATAGTGTGAAGCTTAAAAAGTGAATGTTAATGGCCTGGCCTTCAGAACGTAAAAGCGCCAAGCGTACATTCAACGCAGAAAAGAATTTTTTGGACTTCACATTGAGTTATCAAAATGTTCTCTCTGAAATTTGGACGTGTAAGAGGTTAGAACTTTTTTTAGATCTTATTAATATCTGATCTGTTCAAGCGCTATATTTTTATTGTCATTTTGCATGTCAGCTTATTGAATAGTATGATCAGGAATTGGATCCAATTTATGCAAATTTTGATGCTTTTAAGGTTAAATACATAACAAGCTTTAAGGATTTAGAATCGGTTCTAGGTCACTTTTGACCCGTATGACCTGTTTTATGTTTAATGATGCTATTCAGGAAGTTTCTTTTAAACTGTTCAAAGTGAAAAGTATATGCAAAACAATACAGCTATACTCGAGATAATTTTGTTTATCGAAGATGTGTCTTTTCACCACAAGCATTTTTATTCGTATCATCTCTCACTCACTAATCTTGGATTCGTCACATTTGATCGTATTATCTGTAATAATGGTAAATACAAACTTTAAGAATATGTGTTATGTCATATTCTAACCACATAATATTTGAAAATACATGACATAGCGTCTGGAGAAAGACTACATAGGAGGATATGCTCTCAAGCTCATCAGCCAAAACATGAGTCGTCTACTGCCACATCAAAAACCTACACCTTTAAGAAAGGTATTTCCTACTTTTAAGCTGTATACGAAGATAAGTAAATGGGATGAAACATCCTCATTTTATGTTTATGGACTTTATGGGATGATAACTGTCTATTTATATGCAGGTGATTCAGTTAAGTAGTTACTAGGAAGGAAGGATACACTTGATCAGTTCTTTGTTGCGTATACTATTCTACATCATCTTCAGCAAGAAGGCAATCTCATTATTTCCGCAATTCATGCAGGATTACCTGGTGCGTTTGAATTTCACTAGGTGATTTCACATTTACTTTAATAATCACTTATCTAATAGCTAGATCTTTAGTTGTTTCTCCATTTAGACTTTTGTTTTACCCAAACTAATCAGAAAATTAGATTCTTTATAACTTTTTGCTAACCACTCGGAAAACTGATTATTGCAACTTCTAGCTGTATCAGCAACCATAGACACACATTTAAACATTCCCAGTTAAATTTTCAAACCGATACTAAAACTTTGCTTACCGAGATCATGTTTTGTTCTGCACTCAAAGGCCGAGTGTTGTCTTATTTGTGAGATTTGTTTCTCAAATCATTATTTACAACATTTGCAACTGCTATAGTGAGTGTTCTACCACTTGACCCTCTTGACCCATTTAATATAATTATAAGTTTATTTATAAATGCCTACAACTTTTATAAGACTATAAGTGTTAATGACAAGATTCATAGGGTAATATTCGTCATGTAATTACATTGTTTCTCTAATCATAAATAAAACTTATAGGGTCTGAAGTAGGATAGATTTCTTCCCTGTAAATCCTGTCAAAGGTATCATTTATTAGGAAAAAACTGTTTAGACAACATAGGATCACACTCATTGGCCATAGTGTATTCTTGCATACATGTACATTCAAAAGTTCTAACTTTTAAGTGCCTCTAAATTCTATATAAGTCTCCCTCCATCCTTTTTAAACAATTGAAGTCACTTGCGGTAAAAAAAAGTCTGGTATTTTTTTCCATCATATGGTGAAAGCACCAAAAAATGGTATAAAGTACTAAAATACTATGGCACTTCCCGAAAGTTGAGGAATTGTTTTACCTAGCAGGGAACTATCAACGCCCCTTATAAAGTCGAGGCCTTGTGGTACCATTCGTTCTACATGTCTTAAATTACATAAAGAAATGATTTACAATGCAGACAATTTGTTATTTAGTAATTAGATGTTTAGATTATTTAGTAATTGCTAGCAAAAAGTACAATAACGATGCTATAAAAATATCTTGGTGATTTAATTTATGTATTGTCACCTCGGAAATATCTCGAATCTAATAGGGATTTTTCCCATTTGAATGTCGATTTAAGGTATCTCAGGCATATGTTTTTGTATTTTCCACGCCAGTGTTGTTTAATGCGAGCCACGTGTTAGACTAATTCCTGAGGCCGGGCCGATCATGGTAAGGCCCAGTGACTTCACTTGGGGCCTCAATTTCGCTAGCAAGTTGATTTAGCTTTGTATTTTATGAAATTGGGTATTTGTTAGACTTTAATCTTCGGCTATGAAAATGGCGGATATGTTCAGTAGCTAAACATTAGGAAATTTTGTACAATTATTTCACAGGTCGTTGAAGGCAGCTGTGTTGGATTCTAATTTCTGCATCGTTACTTCACAGACAATCATTTTTTATTATGAACTGCCCCGTTACAAAACCAAAGATACGCTATATATAGATTCATCAATTAATAGAAGGATTGTTTGCCCCACCTTAATGTGGATTGAAGCATTTGACCTCATTCTTCAAAGACATCAGGATTCAAAAAACTTGATTTCAAGAAAGTTGTTGCTGTTTCAGGCAGCGAGCAACAGCATGGCGGTGTCTATTTGAAGAAGGGTAGTTCGGATATTTAGTTGAGCTTGAAGCAGAAGTGCTACTTTCTTATGCTTGTGAAAAGGTGCGACTTAAATGAAATATATCATGTCTTGTCTTTGATTTTTATTATGGAAGACCCTACTGTGTGTAGCATTTGTAGGGTCCTATTCAAGACAAAGTAATTACCAAGTTGTGTGATGCGTTCCTTAAAATTGCAAAACAATATAAAGCTTACACACGAGTAAAAAGATGATGTTGTATTGGAGGACTGCATGTTTATGGAAAAGAATGCAATGAATCATTCCAAATTGGCAACCAGGTGCCATCTTATAAGTTGGATATTTTTCTATAGATATAACATTTCGTATTCATTTATAGTTTTTAGCTACATAAAATCATTTTTATGGTTAGTTGAATAGCTTGCACTTACTGATATTGAATCCCACTGTACGGATTTGTTAAATGAAACAGACTTGATAATATGGGACAGAGCAATGTTTTGAAACTCGGGTCTTGTATCGATCCGGTTGAGCCATCGGGTCACCGGTTGGACCGCCGGATCGACCCGTTTTTTCATAAAAAAACATTTATATATATATTTGTAATATTATAAAAAATATTTATATAAAAATCATAAATATTTCATATATTTATCTTAAAAATCATTTTCTAATAAATATAACATGTAAAAATAAAGTTACGTTGCAAAGTATATAATTAAAACGCGAAAAAATAAAAAAACAGAAAAAAATCAAAACCCAGCCCGGTTTAACGAACCGGGTCGCTTCAAACCCGGCGGGTCACACCGGGTTTCTAAAATATAAAACCTGAGTCAATTTGACTTTTTTTCGGCCGGAACCGGTTCAACTGATTGAACCGGCTAGGTTGACCCGGGTTTCAAAACATTAGGACAAAGCACCGATAGAGCACCAATAAATGAACTTCAAGGCCCTTTCTTGACCGTACCTTGAGAGACATTCCTTTGCTTAAGGTAGTTTTATGCGTTGCTATACTATACCAAAATGCTTTTATAGCAATCTTTTTTTGAGTTTTGTTCGAAAAGAAATAATGGATCACGTTAAGATGCACTCACGCATCAATTGATGGCTAATAAGAGATGTGTGCATACAAAATGGGTTTCTTTTCATATACCTGATTATGGTGTAAAAAAAGTCGACCTGACCCGCGTATATCCGGGTTAGGTTATTCGGGTTTAAATTTTAATTTAGGTCAATTCGATTAGCCGAATTCAAAATCAGGGTGGATATCAGATATGAAAATTTTGTGTAACTCGGATATGGCTCAACTTTATTGACCGAATAAGATCTGTTTTTTATTATTTTTTATTTTTTATATAAGTTGTATATAATTCTTATTAACAAGGGAAAAAAAGAAATTTTATATATTTTACCCAAATTCAGGTTGACCCGAACACGAATTGATCTGACTCAGATAGACCTGAACCCAACTAACCCGAGTTAAAATAAAGTTAGGTTCAAATATATTGTTCTTATCCTCAATCCAAATAGACCCTACCTTATTAACCTGAACCCGACCGACCTGATCCGATTCTTGCCCGTATACCTGATCGCCAAACTTGAAAACAAAATAGAGTAAATTTGAAGTGATAAGAAACGTATAAAAGAACATCATACAAATGGTTATTATTTTTTGAACAATATATAGTGGGAAATAGACAAAAGTTTAATATACATATGTTATTTAGAATAGACTCAATGAATCAATTTCAATCTGCTATTTTTTCATCTAAAATTTTTTTACTTTTACCCACTAAAAAAACTATATTTCACAGAGTTTTAATCGTTATGCAAAACGAAACATACAATTGGGATGAGAATTAAATCATCTTTCTGGCACATGTATACAGTTTCGCCGAACTATTTTTCCGTTTTTTAAGTCACGTATGATAAAATTATATATTTTTATTTTTTGATGTTATTATATCAAGCAATTTACTGATTTTATAATTAAAAATTCTTAAAGTTAAAACAGCAATATATAATTTTTAATTATTTAATGAGAGCAAATAGTTTAACAAAAATTGCTACTATGTTTAAAAAATATTATTAAAATGTAGAAATTTTTTTAACACCAATATTTAGCTAAACAAAAAATATAAACGATAATTACAAGTCATACCCGCCCATCGGGCGGGTCTTGCCACTAGTATATATATATATATATATATATATATATATATATATATATATATATATAAAT